>ML375491.1:0-27085 GCA_005239525.1 Nicotiana knightiana | reverse complement strand
GGGGGGGGGGGGGGGGGGGGGTTGACTATGTTGTTGGAGTGTGAGATTTGATGATTTGGGGGTCAATTTGAGGTCATAATTGGATATACTTGGTATGGTTGGACTCGTATTTGAATGGGTGTTCACAATTTGTGAGTTTGGTCAGGTTCTGAGGTGCGGTCTTGGGGTTGACTTTTTTAGTTTTTGAGTTTGCTTAAAGATCTTGGCTTTATCATTTGGAATTGTTTCCTATGGCTTGTATTGATGATATTTATGTAATTTTGGCTAGATTCGTGCCGTCAAGAGGTGGATTCACGAGGGAAGTGCTTATTAGAGGATTGATTCGGCTTGCTTGAGGTATGTATTTTACCTAAACTTGTTTGAGGTACAAGTTTCTTGAGTTATTTGTGATAGCTAAGTGTTATGGGTGGCTCATATGTGTCAAGATTGATCCATGTGGATGCACCGAGGTGTTATTTAAGCTCTGGATCGTGATTAGGTTAAGATATGCCTTGATTTGATTGCTAAGTTTCATGTTGTGATGTTCCTTCTATCTTTACCCCTTTGATATCTATTTGTACCATATTTGAGGTTATGTTGAGTTATTCCCCTGATTGAACCTTATTATGGCTACTTTAGTGATGAAAATGCCGGATGGAGCTATGATGATACACTTTGCATACGCATACACCTTTGCATATCATTTATAACAATCTAGGAGTATGAAAATTGATGTTCATTGATCATGTACATGTATTCTTATATACCTACTTTATGTGCAATGTGATCTGGATTGGTAGTCTAAGACCACACTGGGCGGATTGTGATTATTGGCACGTGAGTTATCCGTGCGATTTGATATTATTGGCACGTGACTTATTTTTGCAGCACATGAGTTGTCTGTGCGGGTCCAAATATTGATACTATTGGCACATGAGTTATTTGTGCAGCACATGAGTTCCATGCGATTGATATTATTAGCATGTGAGTTGTCCGTCCAACACGTGAATTATTCGTAAAGCATGTGGATATGGATCCATCATCCTAGGGCCACCCTCTCTTGTTCCTTCCTTATGGTGTACACGCGGTTATTTGAGGAAACGTTATCAGTGTTTTGTACGATTATGGAAATTCTGAAGAAAAGTTGGCTAGTGTTTGAGTTGGTTATTGCATTTCATCTTTAATTGCAATTTTCTTGGTTATTTACCTGATTTAATTGCATATCATCTTTATATGTTGATCAGTTGACTGGTATGGTGTGGATCATACTACTTCTAGGGAAGCACCTGTTGAGCCACCAGTCGCTCCAGTAAAGAAGTAGGTTTTGGATAATGTTGAGCCAGTGGGACCAGCTCAGACATCAACATTACCTATTGTGATACCTTATCTTCATGAGGATCTGGCTCAGATCTTGAGCGTATGGACAATTTTGGCTCAAGAAGGTGTAGTACCAGTTGCACCAACTACCTCACAAGCTAAGGGAGGATCTTAGACTCCCACCACCCACACATCTGAGTAGCTAGCTTAGGGCTATCAGACACTAGGGATATCACAAGTTCAGTTGGTTGTTGTTGCTCGAGGAGAGGTTGGTCCACCTATGTCTGATGAGGAGCAGAAGAGGTTGGAGAAATTTTAGAGGCTTGATCTTCTAGAGTTCAATGGAGGAGAGTCACGGGATGCTCAAGGTTTTCTAGATCGGTTGCCATAAAATTATTTGCACAACGGGTATTGTGGACATTAGTGGAGTTGTTTTTACTAGCTTTCAACTGATAGGGGAAACCTACAGAAGGTGACATACCTACGAGTCAGGCAAGCCAGATGGCAGAGAACCACTTACATTGCATGAGTTCTGAGTTCTCTTCTTAGAGAATTTTTTCCCACAGACTTGTACGGAAGAGTTACGCAGGGAGTTTGAGAAGTTATGCCAGGGGGATATGACGTTGACCCAGTATGAGATGAGATTTGTAGATTTAGCATGCCATGCAGTATGGTTGGTTATCACATAGAGGGAGAAGATCAAGAAGTTTGGCCATGCAGTATGAGCTTGAGAGGCCGAGATGAATTCTAGTTCGACCGGGTGGTCGAGATTTCTAGACCTTTAGAGCAGATTCGCAAGCTTGAGCGTAAAGAGCAGGAGGCCAAGAGGCCTTGTTGTTCATGTGGTATTAGTAGTGCCTCAACTAAGGTCCACTCACATAAAAAAAGAGGTTGTCCTTTTAGGCTCGCTCTGGTAGCTCGTCAAGTTCCTCGTGGTTCCTCCATTAGCTATAGTTCATACAGTGCTCGCCCAGTTCAATCATCATTCAGTTCACTGTCGGCACAAAGTTCTTACTATGCTCCACCCGCTCAGGGTTGTGCATATAACTTCATTAGATCTCACAAGGTATTGCCTTAGACTTCTGAGTAGGGTTGCACACTAGAGCTTGCAGCCTATGATTTCAGCACTAGCAGCTACACCACCCGCACAGCCATCTAAAGGTGGGGCTCAGCTAGGTGATGGTCAGGCCCGTTGCTATGCTTTTCCCGCCAAACTAGAGGCAGTTGCTTCTGATACCATGATCGCGTGTATTGTTTCACTATGCCATAGGGATGCTTCAGTATTATTTGACCGTGGTTCCAATTTTTCATATATGTCGTCATACTTTGCTCGTTATTTGGATATGTTTTGTGAATCCTTAGATATGCATGTTCATGTATCTATATTGTTGGGTGATTTTATTTTGGTGGACCATGTATATCAGCCCTGTGTGATGACTATTGGAGTTTATGAGATGAGAGTTGATCTCTTATCGCTCAGTACGGTAGATTTTGACGTGATTTTAGGCTTGGAATGGTTGTCACCATGTCATGATATTCTAAAGTGTCTCACTAAGACTGTGGCATTGACCATGCTTGAATTGTCGAGATTGGAGTGGAGAGGCTCCCAGTATCATATTCCGAGTAGAGTGAGTTCATATTTGAAGGCTCAGCGAATGGTTGAGGAGTGGTGTTTTCGTTTATTTGGCCTTCCTGGGGGATGTTAGTGCTGATACTCCTACCATTGAGTCGGTTTTAGTAGTGAGAGAATTTCCATATGTGTTTCATGTAGACCTGTCGGGCATTGCACCTAGTAGGAATATTGATTTTGGTAGTGACTTGGTGTCGAGCACTCAGCCCAACTCTATTCTACCGTATCGCATTGCACAAGGCGAAGTTGAAGGAATTAAAGAAACGACGTCAGGAGTTGCTTGATAAGGGTTTCATCAGACCGAGTGTCCCGCCTTAGGGTGCTCTAATTCTTTTTTTGAAGAAGAAAGATGGTTCTATGAGGATGTGCATTGATTATAGGCAACTGAACAAGGTTACCGTCAAGAACAAGTACCCACTACTGCATATTGATGATTTGTTTGATCAGCTTCAAGGTTCTAGGGTATTATCGAAAATTGACTTGATATCGAGGTACCATCAATTGAAGATCTGGGCTTCGGATATTCTGAAGACGGGTTCAGGACTTGCTATGGTCACTATGAGTTTATGGTGATGTCTTTTGGGCTTACTAGTGCCTTAGTAGCTTTTATGCACTTGATGAACAACGTATTTCAGCCCTATCTTGATTCATTTTTCATAGTTTTCATTGATGATATATTGGTGTATTCTCGTATCCCGGAGGATCACGAGCATGACGTTAGAATTGTGCTCCACATTTTAAGGGAGAAGAAGCTATATGCTAAATTCTCCAGGTGTGAGTTTTTGCTTGATTCGATGACATTCTTGGGTCGTGTAGCATCTAGTCAGGGGATTAAGATGGATCTGAAGAAGATTGAGGCAGTTTAAAGTTGGCCAGACAGTCTTCTGCCATAGAGATCCGGAGTTTCCTTGGGTTGGCTGGGTATTATTGCTTTTTTGTGGAGGGGTTTTTATCTATAGCATCCCCATTGACTAGATTGACTCAAGAAGGTGCCCCATTCAGGTGGTCTAAGGAATGTGAGGAGAGCTTTTAGAAGCTCAAGACTACCTTGACTACAATTCCAATTCTGGTTTTACCTTCAGGATCGGATTCATATACTGTCTAATGTGATGCTTCTCGAATTGGCATTAGGTGTGTGTTGATGCAAGAGGATAGAGTTATTGCTTATGCTTCACGTCAGTTGTAGCCTCTTGAGAAGAACTATCATGTACATAATTTGGATTTGGCATCAATTGTTCACGCGTTGAAGATCTAGAAGCATTACCTTTATGGTGTGTCTTGTGAGGTGTTCATGAATCACAAGAGTCTCCAGCATTTAATCAAGCAAAAGGATCTGAACTTGAGGCAATGGAGGTGGTTAGAGATACTAAAGGAAAATTATATCACCATTCTTTATCACCTGTGGAAGGCCAATGTGGTGGCTGATGCTTTGAGTAGGAAGGCTGAGAGAATAGGGAGTCTTGTTTATATTCTAGTTGGGGTAAGATCGTTAGCATTGGATGTTCAGTCTTTGGCCAATCAGTTCGTGAGGTGGGATATCTTGGAGCCTATATGGGTTCTTGCTTCTGTGCTTTCACGGTCTTCTTTGTGCGAGCATATCGAGGCATGTCAGTCTAGTGATCCCCACTTTCTCAACCTAAAGGACACAATGTAGCACATTGATGCCAGGGTAGTTACTATTGGAGATGATAGGGTATTGAGGCTGCAACGTCGGACCTATGTTCCAAATGTGGATGGGTTACGAGAATTGATTCTTGAGGAGGCCTACAGATTGCGGTATTTAATTCATCTGTGGGTCGCAAAGATGTACCATAATTTTAGGTAGCATATTGGTGGCGGAGGATGAAGAAAGATATTGTTGAGTATGTTGCTCGGTGTTTGATTTGTCAGCAAGTCGGATATCTTGGATCCTAGATGGGTTCTTGCGTCTGTTGTTTCACAGTCTTCTTTGTGCGAGCATATCAAGGTGTGTCAGTATAGTGATCCTCACTTTATCCGCCTAAAGGACACAATGTAGCAGATTGATGCCTGGGTGGTTACTATTGGAGATGATAGGGTATTGAGGCTGCAAGGTCGGATCTATGTTCCAAATGTGGATGGGGTTACGAGAATTGATTCTTGAGGAGGCCTATGTTTGTGGTATTTAATTAATCCTGGGGTCGCGAAGATGTACCATAATTTTAGGTAGCGCTATTGGTGGCGGAGGATGAAGAAATATATTGTTGAGTATGTTGCTCGGTGTTTGATTTGTCAGCAGGTGAAGTATGAGCATCAGATACCTGCTGGTTTGCCTTAGAGGATTGATATTACGGAATGGAAGTGGGAGCGCATCCCTATGGATTTTGTTGTTGGGCTTCTATGGACCTTGAGGAGATTAGATGTAGTGTGGGTCATTATAGACAGATTGACCATGGCACTTCATTCCAGTCATGACTACCTATTCTTCAGAGCAGCTAGCTCCGATTTATATTCGGGAGATTGTTCGACATCATGGTGTGCCCATGTCTATTATGTCGGATCGAGGCACCCAATTCACATTGCATTTTTGGAGAGCAGTGCAACGAGAATTCATCCCCAGACGAACGACCAGTCCGATCGCACTAATAAGATATTGGAGGACATGTTACATGCTTGTGTTATTGATATACAAGGTTCATGGGATCAGTTTCTTTAGTTAGCAGAGTTCGCCTATAACAACAACTATCATTTGAATATCTATATGTCTCATTATGAGGTCGTATATGGGATGCAATGTATTTCTCTAGTTTGTTAGTTTGAGCGTGGGAGGTTAGGTTGTTGGGCACTGATTTGGTCTGTGATGCTTTGGAGAAGGTGAAGTTGATTCAGGAGTGGCTTCATACAGCCGCAGTCTAGGCAGAAGAAATATGCTTACAGGAAGGCCATGATGTTGTATATATGGTGGGTGAGAAGGTTCTACTTAGAGTTTCTCTCATGAAGGGTGTGATGAGCTTCGGGGAGAAGGGAAAGTTGAGCCCTAGGTATATTAGTCCTTTTGAGGGGCTTGAGGCAGACTGAGAGGTAGCCTACAGACTTACCTTTCCATCTAGTCAATCAAGGGTTCTCCCAGCGTTTTATGTTTCCATGCTCCAGAATTATTATGGTGATCCATCACATGTTTTAGACTTTAACATATTGCAGTTGGATGAAGATTTGACTTATGAGTGGATCCGGTGGCCATTCTGGATCGACAAGTTCAGAAGTTAAGGTCGAAGAATATAGCATCAATAAAGGTTGATTGGAGAGGTCAGGCGGCCGAGGAGGCTACTTGGGAGACCAAGCACGAGATGCAGAAAAGATATCCTCGACTTCTTAGACTCCAGGTGTGTTCTAGACCCATTCGAGGACGAACGCTTCTTTAAAAGAGGGATAATGTAACAACCCGGCCGGTGGTTTTGAGTATTTGAGCCTCATATCCCCTATTTAATGCTTAACATATGTGTACTTGAGGTTACCTGACTTTACGGGGTGATTTGTTTGGTTTTGATGAGTTTATGGAGTGGATTGGGACACTTAGTGCCAATATATGAAGCTTAAGTTGTAAGAGTTAACTTATATAAACGACTCTGAATAGTATTTTGAGGGTTTCGATAGCTTCGTATGGTGATTTTGTACTTGAGCGTATGTCCAGATGTGGATTTGGAGGTTCATTTGTTGATATGGTGCTTTTTGGACGAAAGTTGGAAAGTTGAAGGTTTGAAAAGTTGATAGGTTTGACTATGAGTTGAATTTGATGGTATCGGGTTCGAATTTTGGTTTCAAGAGTTGGAATATGTCTGTTGTGTCATTTGGAACTTGCATGCAAAATTTATTTCATTCCGAGTTTTCTAGGCTTGTTTGGCGTAAGTTTAGAATTTGGAAAGTTAATTAGTTTTCTAAGGCTTGAATTGAGGTGTGATTCGTGGTTTAATGTTGTTTAGTGTATTTTGAGGCACAAGTAGGTCCGTATTATATTTTGGGATTGGTTGGTATGATTGGACGGGGTCCCGAGGACCCCGAGGTTGTTTCGAATTGAGTTCAGAGCATTTTTTGATTTGCTGGCATTATTGAATACTATGAGCTTTTGGTGTTCTCGCATCTTCGGAGTTTGGCCGCAGATGCGGAGCCACATGTGTGGCCATTTGAGCACACGTGCGAAGGAGGTGGCTGGCAGAGGAAGTCCGTAGATGCGTACCATGGTACGCGGGTGCGGAAGTACATGTCTGCAAGTTCTTCCGCATAACGGAGCTGCAAAGGCAGCTTGGGGTCCACAGAAGTTGATGGTCGGGAAGTTAATGACTACCGCATCTGCGATGGACTTTCAGCATATGCTGTATCATAGGTGTTGTACTTAGGACCGCAGATGCGGTTTTATTGGACATTTTTTATATGTCGACGGTTTAGTCTTTTTCTCATTTTTGGAGTTGTGGATCTTGGTTAGGGCAACTTTTGAACGACTTTTCATCACAATTGAAGGGGTAAGTGATCTTTACTCACTTTTGGTGTTTGATATTGATTACCCATGGATTATTACACCTAATTTACATGAATTAAAGGTGGGATTTGGGATTTTATGGACTTGTATTGATGATATTATGCTATTTTGACTGGATTCGAGCCGTCCGTAGGTTGATTCACACAGGAAGAGCTTATTAGAGGAATGGTTTGGCTTTCTTGAGGTAAGTATGTTACCTAAACATGGTTGAGGCACTAGTTGCTTAAGTTATTTGTGACCACTACGTGCTATAGCTGGCGCACATGTGCGGGGAATGAGCTTCTCCCATAGCAGAAGTGAGAACAATATTAAGAACAAGGTAAGAAAATAATGTTATATAATGAAAGCAGATTCAAGATTTTGAGTAGAGAATGTTTCGTGTTGTATATTGGATACTAATTCTCCTATTTATAGCTCTATTTAGGGACACAAGATCCCCAATTGAAACTCCTCTTAAATGAGAATGAAATCGTCATTGATGACTTTATAACAGTTGGCTATAAATGCAGATATTCTCTATAATGGTTGTTCATTAAAAGCTATCCGATATCAACTCTTCAAATCTTTGTTATCGGTTACCCTGTCTTCAGAATTCACCCAACACCTATCACATGTTTGCATCCGGTACCAACTATTTGCTGACTCACATCTTACATATCGTCAGTTCCACGTGTCACCCCCTTATTCATCGAACTGTCACTAACCAATTTTACTGCATACAGTTGTATCTCTTCTTTTCCCAAGTTGTATTCTAGCATTTTCTCCAATGGAATAATTACCTGTTAGATGGAAATAGATAACAAGCTAACTGTCAAAACTGAATTTGTTCCAAAATCTTTGACGTCTAGAAAAACAAAAAACATATATTACTCCTTGTCCAAACCCTTTCTACTTTAATGGGGTTTTAATTGAGACATTTAAGAATGACATCACAGATACTTTAGACAAACACTAATATGATTAACGCTATTAAATGTTTTTCTTAAAGGGTGTGGCGAGAATGTTAAAAAAAGACAATATAGACCAGAGGTCGTAACTCTATTGGCATCAATGTTAGCTCACCTACTGTCTAGCTTGATAGCAAGTTATAAGCTTCAAGTTTTACTCTTCAGTTTCAAGCAGAATCTCAGGATGTATAGCAGCGGTGTTAACATTTAGAACTCTCTGTAGCTTTCTGTGGTCAAATATTTCCACTTCTACTGAAAACATTGAACTTACAGGCCGATGATCTGATAATTTTAGTTCTGCTCGCTTGTAGAAGAGCTGTTTTATACCGTTTCCAAACCAGAGTATACGGTCACACCTGCATGATGTGAAGAAATAATCCTCAGTTGTGAGTTTAGAACCATGCACCAACTGGCCCTCAGGGATTTAAGTTAAAAAAAAAAAAAAAGTAGTCGGTTTAATTCATCTTTGCTGTCTTAGCTAAAGAGCCCGTTTGGATGGACTTGTTTTAAGTGACTTCAAAGCCATAAATTAGGAATTATAACTTTTGGTTTTTGGCTTATTTTTGTCATTTTAGCTTAAAAACACTTTTTTACTTCATCCAAACACTACAAAATGGCTTAAAAACGCTTAAAATAAGCCAATCCAAACGGACTCAGTAACATTTTGCAAACTTGTTCATTCAAAAGAAAGTTTTCACTTACCATGCTGGTGATCTCCTCTTTTCCCCTTCTCTTGGAATTTCTCCACTGTATCTGTCACTGTTGATTTCATACTTGTAAGTTGGTGCAAAGTTAATCAACCCTTCCTTCCAACCAGCAAAGACATGTCCATTTCGGAGTTCTTTGCATAACTGCCCATATGATGAAATAGTGTTAAACTTATTGTTACTGGAACTTTGCATAAAAATCAAACTGTCCAAGATGCTTCTGATACTCTAGTATGACTACTACTACCCAGCAGAAGTAAAAGGTGAATGATTTCCCTTCTGAAAGATGGGCTAACTTACTAATGATAGAGGAAAAAACTTTTAGTTTTAAAGATCTTTATTTACGACTCACCTGATCGCTATTGACAACTTCATCCCATTGCTTATTGGCGATAAGCTTCCGTACCTCAGCATCCACCATACTGATTCGATAGTTCAAATCTCCAAACCAGAATATCTTACTGTAATTATTAAAGAAAGGCTACATGTATTAATATAAACTCTTAACAGTTTGAAAGAAATGGTAAATGCAACTTTAATTACAGCTCTAGTTTTCTTTTCTTTGTTTTTCTAATAACACCAGTTTTGGATATTCAACATGAATATTTCGTGTCCCATTTTCCCAAAATTTTGCATCTAATTAGCTCAATACTTTTTGAGCTTTGCCAATTCATAATTTTTCTTCTTTTTCTTTCAGATTTCTAACAAGCAATTTTGGTACATCACAGAAGCAGCAGCAACAACAACATACCCAGTAAAATCCTACTAGTTGGGTCTGGGGAGAGTAGAGTGTACGCAGACCTTACTCCTACCCCGAAAAGAGTAGAGAGGCTGTTTCCCGGAGACTCTCGGCTCGACAAGAGATACAATAATATCAGAAAAGAAATAAAAGAAAAGGCATGTAACAGCAAAAGATGCCAGAAAGAAAATAACAACAACGAATAAGTGAAAGGACAATAACACAAAACTATGCAAAAAAAATAATGTAAACACAACATAGATCTTTAATAAACCTAAACAAAACTCTATCAGACTACCCGGTACAAAGAGGGAAGAACTCTCGACTACCCCTAGCCTACCACCCTAATGCTCGACCTCCACATATTCCTATCAAGAGCCATGTCCTCTGTGGTACTTCATAGAGGCACTGATTCTATAATGAAAGTTCATATTGTTAGTAGTTGTCGAATTAACATCTATAAAGATGAAATACTGAAATGGTCATTGAAGCACTCTAAAATTATTATCAGCAAATTTGGAACATATTCACTTGTACATTCTTGTAAATAGAATAATTACAAGACAAGAAAGCAAAGAACCAGAAACGGATCTGATTTTATGTGTCTTTTCTTCTGTGCGTCCATGATAAAATTAAAGCTCATGTTAAATGGTTATACTTATATATCAGTAGGCATGAAAATTGTATTCAAACAGTCAACTCTTTCAACAGAGTGCTAGCACAAATAAAACTGCTCTTTCTTCTGTGAAGAGAAGAGCCACGTGTCTACAAGTCAAGAATATATAGCCGAGAATATGATGTCAACTCGTAAAGTATCAACTTGAATACTTACTCATGAGATGGAATTGTTTGTGGTTCATCTGCATCTGTGTCAAATATGGATGAGAAACGAGTACGCCTCATGATTTCATTGACATCAGAGTTACGCCTTTGCTCAGCTCCATCCTTTTGACCAGATGACAAATGAGAACAAACAAAGCATAACCGTGACTGGAAAAGAGACATGCTCACAGAAACAGATCCCTGCATAGCACCATCGATTAGTCAGTTGTTATTTTTATTCAAAGGCAGTAGCTTTGATTGGCATATGAATCATTGAGATTTATCAATTTCAACAAGTGTCAACTGATATATATATATATATATATATATATTGGTCCCCCGGGAAATATTAACTTCCCAAGGGGTCGGAAAAAGAGGCAGGGGAAGCTAAAAAACTAAGAGCCGGATTGCTTTAGCTGATTGAAAACAGCTGATAAGCATCAAGTTGTTGAAAAGGATCTACCAAGAATCAATTTATTCTACACAGGATGTAAAGAAATGTTGAGGGAGTAAAGTTAATTGTACTTTCTAACAATTATACTGAAAGAAGAAGTTATACCTTATTGCCCATGTACCCCATTAGTCCAATTCCAACAGAGGAGACTTGCAAGTTGTTTATGTGCCTCCTCAATCTTCTACGTACCCAAACTGATACATATATACCAACCATCTGCTTGCTGACAATGCGAACATACATTGGACGTGACTTCACTGCATGATTTAGAAGTGAACTTTCTTCTTTCTTGACCTCTGGAAATTCTTCAACCAAGTCATTTTCCTTTTCAGGAAATTGATCAGAAAGAGAATCAAGAACTAGAGGTACATCTTGTTTATCCATCCACATTAATCCTAAGTTTCCTGAGCTTTGGTGCACCCTCTTTAACCCTCTGCCATCAAAAGCAAGAGGGTTGTCTATGCTACCAAAACCAACTCTCGCGCAACTACTCAAGACTCTCCTCAACTTGAAACTAGAAGAAAGAAGTTGTGGTGTTGCGTCAAGTGAACGTTCAGGCCAATCCAATCTACTATCACAATCAGTGCCATAGAAATGTTTATTCTTTCCTAGGTTGTTTTCACGAAAGGAAGTTGTGTCCAGTGATGCATCTGCCATCATATCCAGTGCAGGAGTATCAACCACATGAGCAATTATGTCAGCAGCAGAACAAGTCCTTACAACTGGAGATGGTGGAGCACTATAACTCTTGAACTTAGTTTTAGGTTCTTGTTTCTTGTTTAATGTTCTTCGGATTATGGCTTCCCATTTTGGAACTGGTCGTCTATTTTCGGCTCCCAGTACATTTCCAGCACTCAGAGGGACCACCTCTTGGAAGCTGTAACCAAAAGCCTCATATGAAATAAAAGATAGATGCAGCAAATATAGATATCAGCAAATATCATCTGATACACAGTTTATACCCAAGAATATAGATATCTGCAGGTTGTTGCATATAAAGCCATTCATCAATGTCTAGATCCTCATCTGGAAGTCTTCCAGCCACATTCCAAGTACCTACTGTAACTCTGTAGAAAAATCAGGGCTTATGTAAATCTCTTCCAACTGGATTTCAGAAATGCAAACTGAATGTAAAGACAAACCTCACATCTTTCTTGTTAATATACTCAACTCTCAAGGTTTCTGATTTCCCTCTCCTGTGTCTTCGTTTCCCTGAGCAATACAATTCAGTTTGAGTCTGGCATTCGTTAAGCTTCCCCTGTTTTCTATGTCCATCATCTTCACGCACCCTTTCATCTTTGAGAGAGCAAGCTGGAATTTCGGCAAGAAAACAACTAATCAAAGCCTAGAACAAACACCAAGAAACAAATTTTCATGAATAATTTGGATACCATCATCCTCACTCTCCGTTTCGGTGTCAACTTCATCTTCACTAAAATCATACACTTTAGGAGCAATATTCAGCCATTTCTTCATCACAATGGAGGGCCAAAAGGCCTGCACAATACAATTATCTCACTTTACCATTGAAAGGAAATACAACTACTACTGAACAGACCATGAAAATATACCTGAGATCTCCTTCCTCTTCTCGCTTTCATTACAAAAGAATTAAGGTAATAACAGAATAAGAGTAAATGCTGGAAGATTTGTTCCCAAACAGTGGCACAAAGGGTCAGACTGTTTGCAAGTGTTGTTGGAGTTTAATATCCATTTAAGGGGCAGACCTTTTTTTTTTCAGATGCCAAATACAAAGAAGATTCTTAGTAAGAACAAATGGAAAGGACAGAAAGTATTGGCCAAGCTGTTAATATATATATGCTGTACTCAACTTGTACTTAAAAAAAAAACTTGAATGGTCCTCAATTTTGTCGCTTTATTAAAATTGAAAACTGAAGTAAACACAAATAAAAAAGAATTAAAAAATATTCAGGGAAGTCATTTTCAATCACAAGAAATCTCCAGAAACTAGAACTTGAGTAATACTTGCTCTCCCCATAAGTCTCATATAACACCACTAGTTTTAGGACAGATTTTATGCTAATAAAATATTCCAAATGCAAATCAGCTGCTTTATTGCATGGTTGTGTGTAAATATATATATATATATATATATTCTAAAAAAATAATTAGGATCTAGTAAAAAAGAAAAGGTAGTTGATCTCTTGTTTAATTAAGGCCATATTCTGATCTAATGTTGCGTGATCAAGCTACAGATGTTGGCTCCTCACTGCACCTAGAGCTAATATAAGCTTGACCAACCTACCACCTCCCCCCACAAATAGTAACGAATTTAGGACTAGTTCTATGGGTTTAATCTAATTCTTGTTTGTGTCAGGAGAAGAGCGAATCCAATACCAAGAAGATCGAGAGAAATTGAACTGATTGCTTTTAACTCGAACAATGTAGCGTGCAAAAAGAATTAAACAATATACATATAACTAGATGTACTTATTATTTCTAAATTCTAGATTCCTCTGTGTTCCGTTACGTAGTCTTCCTGACCCTAACAAGAAAACATTTTCTAAAAAGGATTTCAATTCTTAAATCAATTTGCTAAGTGAAGCTCTGACTGATAATGAACAAAACCTAAAACATGGAATAAAGAATTGCAACTTGTAGAGAAAAGACACCGCCTGACTTGCAGAAATAAAGATAAGCAGTTAAATCATGACTTCATAGCCAAGATTCCAAGACCCCACGACCAAAAATATGTGATTACCTTCTTATGAAAGGAAAAGAGAAGAAGAAATTCTTAGTCTAATAATAAGATAGACAATGCGTCATTACCAATTTAAAAGGTTAGCGTTTACATTGAAACAACTGTAGCACTATAGACTGGACGGTATATAGTACAAATAAACATATATTCATACATACAAATTACATAAATATATGCAATAAAAATTTGAATGGGAGATGGTAATTAAGTAATTAATCACAACCCATAAACAAAGGGATTAAATTGACAAGAAATGAAGTTGGGGGCTTACTGTTGAAGTGAAAGAAAATTAAGAGTCCAAATACTATGTGACTTTTTTCCTCTACCTAAGACTTATAGGTAGAATTATCTGATGGTTTAGTGTTATAAATATCAAGTAAAATAATGAAGATATCATGAAAAGAAAATTGTATATGTGGGTAGTGGGACCAAATTAAACACAGGGCACTAACTACAAGAAACAAATCAAGAAATGAAGTAAAGGTCGAAGGTAAGTCCAGATGTGAGTAGTCGGACAAAGTAGAGAGCACTAAATGTGGAGGTAAATGTAGAAGAATATCATGAACATAACAGTTGGCTTAGAAGGTGACTTTTGACTACAGCCATGGAAACCATAAAGTGGGTAGAAAGGTAATACTCACTCCAGTAGAGAGTATTAGATAAGTAAAGATTTGCTTTGGACCAAATTGCAACTGGCATTTGTACGAAAGGTGTACCTTTCCGTTAAAGAACAAAAACTCGCACAAGGTATCATCGTGCCGTAGCTGTTGTTATGGGACATGATAACTGTCATGACAACTTTCCAGCCATGCCCCATATGACCCCTTGGACGCATCCCGTGTCATCCTGGCAAGCCTCCCAACGCCTGGCGCTACAGACGGTTTTGTGGTTTTGGCTGCGGAAGTGACAAGCATGCACGTGCCTCTGTCGGCCCATCGATATTCCTCGCCAGCGCCAAGCCGCAGGCAGCTGCCAACAGCGCCCCGCGCGCAGATTGTGATGCCAAAAACAAGGTTACTGATAACGGATCTGTTTCTATCTTATAGAAAACTAAGTCCTTTTCATTATAAATATTGAGTAGTTTTATTCCATGCATTTCCATTATAATTCTCTAGCTTATTTAGGTCAAGTCTTGTAATTTTTTATTTATTTTTTAAGCATTATTAGTGGGGATCAAGCATTCAAACTTTCTAGCAAGCAAACAATTCTCTGTACTGGTGTCTCTCCCCCTCGACAGTGCATTGCCTTTCTGTAATAGCTTTCATTAATGCAATCAAGTTTTCTTTCAATTCTCATTTATGTTCTCTCAATTGCTCTTGACATTGATTTTCCCGTACGACACTGACAATCCGTCTAGCGTACAGAGGGGACCTCAGTTGGCGGACAGCAACTGCGCTGACATCAGTTGCTTAGCCTTACGTCGCCCTTCCAAAGAATCTCAGGAAGGCACCTCGTAACAGTTGGTATCTGAGCCTAGGCTCGACATCGGACGAGGTAACATATTACCATTACCGCCATTTCTGACCATGATGAATCATTGGGACTGCATTGCGGCCCTTGAAGAGATGGTTGACGTATTACGACCCATCGTGGATACGGTTCCTGAACTAAGAACCAATCTAGTGCAAATGTGGGACGACCTGGACCACACAATGCTCCAAGTCGAAGTTGACATAGAAAACATTAGTCGCAACTCTGAAGGAGACCGGCAAATAGCATCCATAGAGGCAGCCGAAAATTTTTGTAAATTCGAGGGCCTCCAACAGGAGCGTACCGAGGATTTAGCCTACAAGGCACAAGAGGCAGACAGGGTGACTGCCATACAACAAACCATAGACAACTTGACATGCCAGCTCAATATTGTCAATGCTGCTTTACAAGGCCTGCTTTGAGGAGGTAGAAACCATATCGGGGTGCTGTGAGCCTCGTCACTGTGACACAAAAACTGAAAATTCATGAGCCAAATCCATACAGTGGAGCTCGTAATGCTAAAGAAGTGAAAAACTTCATCTTCGACATGGAGCAGTACTTCGATGCCGTGGGAAGCCTAGAAGAATTTAAAAAGGTAGCAGCTGCTTCCATGTATCTTCAGGGTGATGCTAAACTCTCGTGGCGGGTGAAGTACGAAGCCATCAAGGCCGGTAAAGATGCTCTAGAGACATGGGATGAACTGAAGGCATCCATACGCCTACAGTTCTTCCCCGAAAACGTTGAGCAAAATGCCGGGAGAAAACTACGGGAGCTCCGCCAGACCAAATCAGTGCGGGATTATGTGTGAGAATTCTCCGCGCTCATGCTGAACATACGAGGCATGGGGGATAAAGACAAAGTATTTACATTCCTGGAAGGGTTAAAACCTTATGACCGTATTGAGCTGCAAAGACTAAGGGTAGATACCTTACCCAAGGCGATCCAAGCAGCGGATTGCCTTGGGGAATATCAAGTGGCACTCGGGAGGATAGGCCCCAACCGCCTGTACGGGCGGGATATAAAGGGGCCAACCTAGAAATGGTGGCCCTATCAAAAGTGGGGGAGATCGGAGTGCAACCAAATCTAAGGCTCCTTCCTCCTGCAGTAATAGTGTTGCATCAAACAACAATGATCGAGGGAGAAAGCCCCCTTCAGGATGCCGTCATTACGGCGGGTCACATTGGAATAATGAATGTCGACATACACAGAGGAATGCCCATCAAGCTTTTGATGATAGGACGCATTACCAAGCAGATGATGCAGACCAGATCGAATTAGTAGGTGCCTTCAATGTAATTGTTGGCTCTATTTCTAAGGCATTAGCGGGAAATAATGCTGGTATCCGTAAGAAGAAGGACCCTTGTCCAAGAGCCAAGAAAGGGAAAAAGAAGGTAGATGAGAGGACTCCTCATAAACAAGAGAGGACCTTAATGTTAATTGACATGAATGTAAATGGAAAGCCCATTCGGCCGATGATAGATAGGGGTGCTACCCACAACGACTTGGCCTTGAATCAGGTGGAGCGCCTTGGTTTAGTTGTAGGAAAGGGCAGAGGTCATGGCAAGGCTATCAATTCACCTCCTCAACCAGTGGGTGGAATAGCCAAAGAATTACCAGTGAAGCTTGGTCTTTATGAAAGAAAATTCAACTTGCGGGTGGTGATCATAGATGACTTCGAGTTGATAGTTGGGTTGAAATTCTTGAGGAAAACCAACACAATGCCCGTACCATATGCAGACATGCTACTGATGATTGAGCAAACGGGGCCAAGACCTGCATTATCCCGTGCATGCCCATGAAAATGGCCACTGAGAACATCTCGGCCTTGCATTTGAAGAAGGGAGTCAAAAGACATGAACCTACGTTCATGGATACCCTATGCATTGAAGATGTAGAACACTCCTCGGGTCCCATTCTGATGTTTCAGACTTCAATACCACACACGAAGATAGGTTACTTTGTGTGGTACCCAATTTTTGAGTGCTGTCTCTGTAGAAGAACCTGGTTTTTCTTTGTGTTCCAACTACTACTGTTGCAGAATAATAAAAAGAAGTAAAGTAAAAACACAGAGATTTTTACGTGGAAAACACCTGGCTCAAAAGGTGAAAAAACACGACCTACTCCTCAGTAGGATTTTCTCAACTCTTCACTAAAAACTCTGAGCCAAACGGACTTACAAAATAAACTCTTTTGTAATCCTAAGGATTAACTCTAACCCTTTGTGGTAACTAGCCCCTAGCTAATTTATACACACCTTAAGTTAACTCTAACTTGATCAGTACGTATCTATTACAATTGCTTCTATGAAAGTTGAAAAATACAATATTAAAAACTCCTACTACAATCAACTAGACTCAAAAATAATCAGATGGAACTGGTTCTTCTAGTTGCATTGTAGCCTTTGCATCGCACAATGATTCTGCTAGCAAAAATAACTCTGGGAATTTTTCTTTCAGACTTCGATTCACTTCAGCTTTGTGCGTGCTGAAATCCAGCAGAAATACATCAAGTATTTATAGAGTCAGTCATTGAGCTTGTCTTCCAATTCTAGTTCAACTCTACCTGGGTGAACCAATTCGAACCAAACTCAACTTCCTATATTTTGTTACTTTCCTTGCTGAATTCGACTTCAATTAATCAGATCAGTGTGCAACCATTTCGCACTAGGAGACGATCTCTTGGTTCATTGATATTTCCTATTCAAAACATCTCCTAAGCATATACGGTTCATGTTCCAGCTAGTTAGTTCAAGATGTGTGCTCTGATGGACCTGGTTCAACTGGTCAGCCTTTTGTGAATCTTCAAAACTATGTAGTGACATGGGTCAACAAATTCCCCCTTTTTGATGATGACAAACTCTGTGCTTAATCCTGTATACACTTCAAACAACTTTGTATGGTTTTAAGCATTAATCATAGAGAATCCAGGTTCATTAGGTTATAATATCACTTTAAAAAATATTTTTTAAAAAGTTCAGCAAGTTCAGCACATATCTTCCCCCTTTTGGCATCATCAAAAAGTTTGCAAAATGAGATACTTACCAATTTTATTAATTATTACCCATGGCCATTGAGGCAACTGTAGGTGCAAAGCATGATTAATCAACACACGAAACCAATAAATAACTTACTCAAAAACTGAGACAAGTCAATAACTAAAAGAAAAATTCATTGATAAGTAACGATAATCAACCATCATACATCAAAGCAAAAATAAACCAACCATGAGCAAAAACAAAAAAAAAAAAGTAAAAAGAACTGAAACTGATAACTGGTCTTAAGATGGGTTATGGAAGCTCTGAGAATCCTAAGGATGGGAAGGTGTAGTAGAGGTTGTGGACTTGGATTGTAGGAGGGACAACATCTGCTGAAGAACACCTTCATTCTTTTCTTTCTCCTTTGCTAATTCAGCTCTAAGAGCATCCTGCTCTTCTTCAACCTCAGTCACACGAGACTTTAAGTGAAGGATCTCCATATCCTTAATCTCGTTTTCTTGCACCAAGTTCTAACTTTGCTGTTGACTGGTTGCTTCCTAGATGAACCATGCTCATCCACAAGAACATTGACATTGTAGTCACATGTAAGCAAAGTTTCCTTCCCAAAATAATCTTTGGCCATAGCCATCTCAGCCTTCTTTACTATAACCCCAAAATGTGCAAGCACTGCTGTCAGCATGAAGCCATAAGGAATTGTGTGTGCCTTGGTTCCGTTCACCACTCTGTCAAGGAGTTGGATGATAAAAGCTGGCCAATTAATTTGCTTTCCCCTGTACAAGCATTCCATCAAAGTAAGATCCATATAATTTGCCATGTGCCTTCTTTCTTGTCTAGGCAGTAGGAACTTAACAATGAACTCAAAGAGTAGCTTGTGCTCGGGCTTCATCTCACTCTTGTAAACCGGCCTGGGTTTAATCTCCTTCTCACTATCACTAAAGAACCTGGTGATGTCGATTGCTGAGGCAATCCCATCTAGGCAAGGCCATCTCTGCCTTGTATAGTCCTCATAGCATTCAGCTGGTATGTTAAGAATAACACCCAGTTCTTTGACATCAAAGGAAACATCAATTCCTTTGACCATAGACGTGACCCTGCCTTCCTTGACACTTGCATTCCCCATAAACTCTACCAACTCAGATCTTGCCAGCCTGCCTTCCATGCGAAGGACCAGGTCCTTCCAGCCTTGTACCTCCAGAGTTTCCATTAGATACTGCATACCAGGCTCCTCTAAATCCTTCACCAGCTTGCCCTTTAGCATTGTTCTTTTCCCAAACATGGTAACCCTGTCAGTCACCACTTCAATTTCCTTCTCCTCTTCTCTTGGGGTTATAAGACTCCACCAGTTTTCTCAACCTTTCCACCACTGTTTCTTCCCCCGATGAACCAGGTTCATCTGCTTTCTTCAGACTTGCAAGTCCTGCTGCAGCTTCCTCTACTATGCTTCCCCCTAAATCAGTGACTTCTTCTCCCATAGTTTCAGGAATGGGACCACAAATAGCCAACGTGGTACCATCCTCCCTAGATCCCCTCATATCTTCTTCTCCCTCTCTCTCGAGAATTCTTTCTTTTCTCCCATCTTTCTTCCTTTCAGATATTTCGACATCAATAACAGGCCCTACCAACACGAATCTTTTATCAGTAGAAGTAAATTCAGAGTCGACTTCAAGATTACCTTTTTCAGAACTGGTTGAGCCAGGTGCTTCTTTCTCATTAGCTGATTTAAATGATTCACTGGATGAACCTGACTTAGCACTTTTGCCTACCTTAATAAGATCCTCCAAGAATTTTTCCCTAGCCCCAGAAGCAACAGATTTCCGGGAAAGAACTTTAACAAAACGATTCTTGGGGGCAGGATTAGGGTTTAGAATGGGTTCAAGAACGGGTGTATTTTAAGGGGATGATGGAATTTTTGGAGATTCGGAGCTATAAACAGATGGAGAATTGGAGACAGATTCAGAATTTCCTCCATCGTAATCACGATTAGGTGAGGAATTAGGTGAGGAATTAGATGAGGAAGCTGGTGGAGGTGAAGACATTTTTTTTCTTTGTTGAAAGGAAAGGACGAGTTTTGCAGGTTTTGGGTAGTGTAATATGAGTTAAACTTGGTTTGAGGGAAGATTTATGAAGAGAGGAGTAATGATTACCTTTTATAACATATGGCCATTAAATTTACCACAGATAAAAATTTATTAAAGTGGAATTCTAATGGTTGTAGGAGTGTCATTGATTTGACGGTTAAGTGTTCCCTATTTTTAGGATAATTGAGTGTTGATGTGACTTCTTGGAACGGGTTCATTTATGGATTAGTACAAAGACTTAGGAATGAACTAATTATGGATAGACTCCTTCTCATGTGTGACTGTAATTGAATTACTATATGGAGAAGAGTACGTACCTTGTCAGTCAGATGAATCATCATAGATGAACCAGGTTCATCCTGTTTGAAATCTTTAAATTGCCTCAATTTACAAAGATAGATAAACATTATTAGTATCCAAGGAATCATATTAATACATGGCACAAGAGTATGGCAATAAAGACATGATGCTGAGCAATTATTAATCTGATTAAGTACCTAATTAAAAATTTTCTAGCCAAATTTTTTTTTCATTTATATATATACATATATATATTTCAATCAGGTGATCTTAATCATCCCTAATTCCATCCTGTTTCTCTCAAAATGCTCCCTACTAAGTGCTTTAGTGAATATATCAGCAATTTGATGATCAGTAGCACAAAATTCGATTGAGATCATTCCTTTTTCATAGTTATCCCTTAGGAAATGGTGTCTAACATCTATGTGCTTAGTCTATTTGTGATGGACTGGGTTCTTCGTCATACTATTAGCACTAGTGTTATCACAAAATATAGGAATGCATCCCACATCAATACCAAAGTCCATGAGTTGTTTTATCCATAAAAATTGGGCACAACATGAGGTTGGAGCCATATATTCAGCCTCAGCAGTAGACAAGGCTACTGAATTTTGTTTCTTGGTTGCCCAAGACACAAGGAATGAACCCAAGAAGTGAGCCATACCTGAAGTACTTTTCCCGTCAACCAAGAATCCTGCATAATCAGCATCAGCATATCCTACAAGGTTGAAATTACTACCTTTAGGATACCAAAGGCATAAATCACCGGTGCCTTTCAAATATCTCAAAATTCTCTTTACTCCAGTGAGGTGTGACTCCTTTGGATTTGCCTGAAACCTAGCACACAATCCCATACTGAACACAATACCAGGTCTGCTGGCGGTGAGATACAATAAAGACCCAATCATCCCTCTATAAAGCTTCTGATCAACAGATGAACCAGGTTCATCCGCATCCAATTTTGTAGCTGTGGCTATGAGAGGGTCTATTTCTTTTGACTCTTCCATTTAAAACTTCTTGAGCAATTCTTTNATCCAATTTTGTAGTTGTGGCTATGGGAGTGTCTATTTCTTTTGAGTCTTCCATTTAAAACTTCTTGAGCAATTCTTTCACATACTTTTGTTGGTGGATCATTGTTCCATTTGGGTTATGATTAATTTGCAAGCCTAAGAAAAAGTTTAGCTCACCCATCATGCTCATCTCAAACTCACTTCCCATTAGCATAGCAAATTCCTTGCTCAATTCCTCAGAAGTTGCTCCAAATATGATATCATCCACATATATTTGCACAACTAGAAGATACTTACCTTTTTCCCTTAGGAACAAGGTACTATCAATTTTGCCTCGTTTGTACCCATGTTCTAGCAGGAATTTTGATAATCTTTCGTACTATGCTCTTGGTGCCTGTTTGAGATCATATAGAGCCTTGCCGAGTTTGTATACGCGGTCAGGTGATTCCTTGCTTTCAAAGCCTGGAGGCTGCTTGACAAATACATCTTCCTTCAGATAGCCATTTAGAAAGGCACTCTTAACATCCATCTGATGAAGAGTGAATTCCATGTGTGCAGCAAATGCTCTAAGAAGTTTGATTGCCTCCAGTCTTGGCACAGGGGCAAAGGTCCTATCATCAATTCCTTCTTCTTGACTATATCATTGAACAACTAATCTTGCCTTATTCCTTGTAATAGTTCCATCCTCTTTGAGCTTGTTCCTGAAGACCCACTTAGTGCCAATTACAGATCTATCCAATGGCCTGGGTACCAAGTGCCATACTTGACTTCTTTCAAACGGATTCATCTCTTCTTGCATGGCATGTACCCAATCAGCATCTTGTAGGGCTTCCCCAATGTTTTTTGGTTCGATCATGGATAGAAAGGCATCAAATGCACACAGATTTTTCAAGGATGATCTTGTCTTGATACCAGATGCCAAATCTGTTATGATGTTCTCAAGAGGGTGAGAACTCTGATATCCGTGTGGCTTAAGTGCCAGTTGTTCATTCCTAGATGATTCCATGATGTCTTGTTGCTGTAGAGCAGGATCAGGTCCAGGTTGCATATGTTGAGTTCCCCCTGTCATGATGCTTAGGGTAGTTGAACCTGGTCCATCACCTGTTCAAGCTTTCATGCTTTCTTCAGTGTGATCACTGCTTCTTACCAGTCCAAGCTCCTTATCTTCAGGTTCCTGTCTCTCAGCAAGAATGTATACTTTCTTCTACACAAATAGTTCTTTTATTATACACTTTATAAGCTTTACTATGTGATGAATATCCCAAGAATACTCCCTCATCACTTCTGGGGTCAAATTTTCCTAGGGAATTTTGCCATTATTGTGTACAAAACACTTGCATCCAAAAGCCCTAAAGTGGGATATGTTGGGGTTTCTCCCTTTAAGTAATTCATAGGGAGTTTTCTCAACTAGTGTTCTAGTCATGCATCTATTGATTATGTAGCACGCAGTATTTATTGCTTTAGCCCAGAAGCTGTGAGGTAGTTTGCTAGATAGGAGCATGGTTCTTGCCATGTCTTCAAGAGTTCTGTTTTTCCTTTCAACAACCCCATTTTGCTGTGGGGTTCTAGGAGCAGAAAAGTTATGATTAACACCATGTTCATCACAGAACTTAGCAAACTTAGCATTCTCAAATTCAGTACCATGGTCAGATCTTATTGATGCTAGTTGATGTCCCAATTGATTTTGAGTTTTCTTGACAAATTAGGTGAACATATCAAATGCTTCATCCTTAGATGCCAGGAATAAGGTCTAAGTGAACCTTGAAAAATCATTAACTAGCACCATCACATATCTCTTACCACTTCTACTTAAAGTTCTCATAGGACCACATAGATCTATATGAACCAGTTCCAATATCCTGGTGGTACTGAACATTTTCTTACTTTTGAAAGAGGACCTTACCTGCTTCCCCCTGGCACATGCCTTACAAACTTTGTCTTCCTTGAACTTAATGTTAGGAAGTCCTACCACTAAGTCCTTAGAGACTAGTTTGTTAAGCTGAGTTAGACTTGCATGGCCAAGTCGTTTGTGCCATAGGAGGGATCACTGTCCAACACACTTAGACAAATCTATGACATAGATATTATTCATTCCTTTTCCCTACAAAATAATCTTGTCAGTAAGCAGGTTAATCATAAAAAATTTTGTGGAAGTAAAAGCAACTAGGTTATCTCTGTCACATAGTTGTGATACACTGATCAGACTGTATTTCAAGCGATCAATTAGATACANACTTGAACCTACAAAAAGAATCAGAGGTTAGTCTTAAGAACCCAAACTAGTTTGGGTCCTTTTCTATGAGAGAATGGATGAATCAAATTTTTCCTAGCCCAATTTGGCAGCAAGTTTTTTTCTTTTACAAACCTCTCATTTTTTCGACTGGCCTACACTTTTGCAGTACACTCATATTTGTAGTGTCCAGTCTTACCACAATGGGTGCAGATTTTATTCTCAGGAAGAGTGAGATACTTGTTTTTGGGATCCCACTTGGGCAATTGACTTCAAAAGCCAATCCCTCTCCTGTTGCTACTATGATTCTCTTTAAGCCATATCAGGGCATCAGGATTTATTCCATTTAAAGGTTCGATCTAATTCATGTTTGACTTTGCCAAATTGTTCATTAAGAGTTCTTATTTGTTCGTCCTTGGCATACATCTTATCTTTTAATTTTCCTACGTTTTCTTATAACATGATATGAGAATGATCAACAACCTTTTTACTTGATCCTAGCTTTAGCTTTAAGTAATCAGATTTTAGTTCTAGAATCTCAGTTTCAAGAGGATGAACCTGGTTCAACAAGACAGTGTTTTTCTGTTCAGATTCACTGACTCTGATTTCCAGGTTTATGCATTTTGCTTTTAGCATTGCACATTCTTTGGATAGTTGATCCTTCTCTTTGGTTGTTTCCTAAGAATCATCTATGAAATCAAGTATCAACTCAGAGAGTTTTTCCTTAGATAGGAGNGAGATACTTACCTCTGGTTCTTCATGTGATTCCTTGTCAGATTCTCCAATTTCCATGAGCGCCTGATCTTCAGTCTCCCCATCTTCTGATTCTTCATCTGAACTTTCCCCCCAAGCAGCAACCATAACCTTTGTTGTGTTTGTCCTGGGTTGAACATGTTCGTTCCTCCTGTTCCTTCTCTCATATCTTTCCTTTTCCCACTCTACTTCACACTGAGGACAGTTTTAATGAGATGGTCAGTCTTACCACATTTATAGTATCCCTCGTTGGTTGGTCTTTCTGGAGCCTTTGCTTTGTTGTAGTTTCCTCCTCTAGAGATGCCTTTCTTCCTCATGATAAAGTTTTTGAATTTTTTGGTGATCATGGCCATCTCATCATCTTCCAGATCTACTCTCTCAGTGATTCTTAGGTCTAGACTCCTTTCATTCTTTGGACCAGCCATCTTCATTGTCTTCCTTCTCAGTTCATAGGCAGTGAGGTTTCCAGTTAGCTCATCCAATCTGAGGGTTGCCATATTTTTAGATTCCTGGACAGCAGTGATTTTGTTTTCCCAAGAAATAGGCAAGACCCTTGTTAGGATCTTCTCAACCTTATCCTCTTCAAGAATGATTCTTCCAAGAGACATCAATTCATTAGTCAAGGTTGTGAACCTTGTGTACATCTCTTGAATAGTCTCTCCTTCTTTCATAGTGAAGTTTTCATACTGAGAGTATAGTAGAGTACCTCTCGACCTTTTTACCTGAGGTGTTCCTTCATGGGCTACTTGCAAGGTGTCCTAAATCTCTTTGGCAGTGGTGCAACTTTGGATTCTGTTGTACTCGTCTGGACCTAGTCCACATACTAGCCACTTTTTGGCCTTTGCATTCTTCTCCCATTTCTTTAGATCCTCAGCAGTGCAATCAACTCTTGTCTTTGCTATATCTATACCTTCAGCAGTCTTCATCATGGTGGCTAGAGGATGATCGGTGACTATGTCGCAGAGTTTATAGTCTTCTCCAATTAGGTGATCCTTCATCCTATTTTTCCACCATGAGTAGTACTGGCCATTGAAGAGTGGTGGCCTTGCAGTTGATTGACCTTCCCAATTTTCAGGTGGTGCACTCATCTTGATCTTCTCCAAGGTTTTATCCTTTCAAGGATAACTTGCTCTGATACCAATTGATGTTTTAGACTTCAATACCACACAAGAAGATAGGTTACTTTGTGTAGTAACCAATTTTCGAGTGCTGTCTCAATAGAAGAACCTGGTTCTTCTTCGTGTTCTAACTACTACTGTTGTGGAATAATAAAAAGCAGTAAAGTAAAAACACAGATATTTTTACATGGAAAACACCTGGCTCAAAAGGTGAAAAAACCACGACCTACTCCTCAGTAGGATTTGCTCAACTCTTCACTAAAAACTCTGAGCCAAACGGACTTACAAAATAAACTCTTTTGTAATCTTAAGGATTAACTCTAACACTTTGTAGTAACTAGCCCCTAGCTTTCTACACACCTCAAGTTAACTCTAACTTGATCAATACGTACCTATTACAATTGCTTTTATGAAAGCTGAAAGATACAATGCTAAAAACTCATATTACAATCAAGTAGACTCAATAAATAATCAGATGGAACTGGTTCTTCTAGTTGAATTGTAGCCTTTGCATCGCACAATGATTATGCTAGAAAAAATAACTCTAGGAATTTTGCTTTTTCAGACTTTGATTCACTTAAGCTTTGTGCGTGTTGAATTCCAACAGAATTACATCAAATATTTATAGAGACAGTCGTTGAGCTTGTCTTCCAATTCTAGTTCAACTCTACCTGGGTGAACCAATTCGAACCAAACTCAACTTCCTTTCTTTTGTTACTTTCCTTACTGAATTCGACTTCAATTAATCAGATCAGTTTGCAACCTTTTCGCATTAGGAGACGATCTCTTGGTTCATTGATATTTCATATTCAAAACATCTCCTAAGCATATACGGTTCATGTGCCAGCTAGTTGGTTCAAGATGTGTGCTCTGATGGACCTGGTTCAACTGGTCAGCCTTTTGTCAATCTTCAAAACTATGCACTGACATGGGTCAACACATTCCTACACCCGTGAAGCAGATACTACTAGAGTTTGAAGATGTCATGCCACAGGATATGACAAAGCGACTCCCGCCTAGGCGCACTATAGACCATGAGATTGAGTTAGTGCCCGGTGCGAAGCCACCTGCCCCGACGCCTTATAGAATGTCACAACCCGAAATCACCGAGTTTCGGAGACAGTTGACGAAAATGATAGACACAGGGATCATTGTGCCCTCCATGTCACGACCCAAGCTGATGGGCCGCAACGAGTGCCTGAGTCATACCTATCAAACACCCCTTAGCATGCATCTAAGATATTAACCTGATTAACATCTGCTAAATTACTAAAATAACATACATGAAGAAAACTTTCCCAAAAGACATATATATATATATA
>ML375489.1:1224-79894 GCA_005239525.1 Nicotiana knightiana | reverse complement strand
TATATATATATATATATATATATATATATATATATATAGAGAGAGAGAGAGAGAGAGAGAAAGCTATGAACTAGGAATTACAATGCATAATACTGTCTATGCCGGGGTACTATAGTTCCCCTAATACTACCATGTTTTGTTCAATTGTATCAATATTACATGCCCAAAAAATTTTAAAAACTTCAGTTCCTATGATGTCTGCCCAAAATACATCATTTACAAACACAGAGGAACTGTTAGTATGATGGTTCTTCCCAAAAAACTTGGCTTTGCTGCCTATTGTGCCAGTACATCGGCCACCTTATTCTGCTCCCTGTAGGTGTGCCTCACTATCACCTTGTCCATCCTTTGCATTAATAACCTGCATTCAAAAATCATAGGATCATAGGTTAAGTTGCATGTGAGTAACATTTGAATTATTTCAGCCGAGTCAGTATCGATGACAAGAGGGATCCATCCATTCTGTTATTCTAGTTGAAAACCTTTCAACAGAGATTTCAATCCAGCCATGGTATTGGTGGTATGTGGTATATTTTTCACATACCTCATAATCCAATCTCTATTATGATTCCTAAATACTCCACCAATTCCCCTGATGCCTGGATTACCCTTGGCAGCACCATCTGTGTTGAGTTTATAGTGACCTCTTCTAGGGGGCTCCCATTTAAAGATGGTATGGAAAGGCTTCTTAATACTGCTATTTTTTTCCAACATATAGTACTCTGTTGCTTTGGATATGGTGTTGTTGGTACTGATGCTAACTTTTTTATTATTAAAGAAGTTGTAATTTCTAGATAGCCAAATGTTCCAAAAGCAAAAAGAAATAATGTTTTCCCAAGGAATGATACTGTTGGAGGGAAGGTTCTTTATCTTGTTCCATGTTGATGGCCATAGCTGCGCAGAGAAGGTGGGATTTAGTTGCCTACTTGCAGTAGATCCCTTGGATAATAAATCTTGCCAGAAGTGACTTGCGTTAGGGCATTCAAAGAAAATGTGGTCACTTGTTTCATGATTTGTTAGGCAGAAGCAACAATGTAGGTTATAGTTAACCCCAATTCTGTGCAGGAATGCCCCAGTAGGCAGCCTATTTTGGGCAAGCAACCAAGTGAAATTCCTTATTTTATTAGGGGATTTTAATTTTCATATCCAAGTGAAGGTGCCTTCCTCCCCATCCAACCAGTGCTTTTCCTTTACCACTAAGGAAGGTATATGATGATTTGTTGGTGAAGGATCCACTTGGAGTCAACCCCCATATTAGCCTATCCTCCTTGGTAGTGTTGGAAGGGACAAAAATAGATTTGATTGGGTTAGAGATATTTCTAGGGATGTCCGTAAAAACGGGAGAGAAAACCAATTCCCAGAATTGTAGACAGAGTCTACTTTGATGGCTAAGTCATTTAGGGTTAGGGGGACTTCAATTATATCTCTAATAGCTGGCTGGTTAGGGATCCAAGCATCATTCATGAAGCTCACCATGTTGCCTTTGTGAACACCCATTTACTAGTCTTGTTGTATGTGTCCTAACCCTTAAGGATGCATTGCCAGATAGGAGATTTAGGCTTCCTGGGGGTATGGTTCCAGTTACAATGCTTAAAGATCAGCACCCTAGCCCATAAGCTGGAGGTGTTTTGGTAGATCCTCCAAGCCAGGCTGACATGAGAGGCTTTATTTTTAAGCTCATTTTTTTGCAAATCCAGCCCACCATATGCCTTCTACCTAGTGACTTTATCCCAGCTAACCAGGTGCATTTTTTTCTTGTTAGGAGTTGTGCCCCAGATAAAAAAAAATTGGATTCTATCAATTTGCTTGGTGATTTTGGTGGGCAACTTGATGTATTGCATGACATGTCTAGGGACACTACTGATAGATGCTTTAGCCAGAATGGTCCTTCCAGTCATATTGAGACAATTTGTTTTTCAACCAGCCAGCTTGGATTGCATGTTATCTATTATGAACTGGAAATCAGTACTAATGGGTCCCTTATGAAACATAGGGAATCCAAGGTATTTTCCAAAGAAAGTGGTAGCTTGGATTGACAGGGCATTAGTGAGACATTCCATGGTATCCTACCTTGTGTTAGAAGGGAAAAGGACCCTGGACTTTGTGAGGTTAATTTTTTGGCTAGAACTATCATTGAATACCTGTAGGATAGAATATATTGTGTTGCAGTTCTTAGTGTTGGCATTTGCAAATAGAGTGAGGTCGTCAGCAAAGAAGAGATGGGATGCCATTACCTGTCCAGTACTGCTTTATCAATTGACCTGGAGAGTCTCTCCATACACGGAATGAACAGATAAGGGGAGATAGGGTCCCCTTATCTGATGCCCCTTAAGGGCTTGAATGAATCAGTTTTGCCCCCATTCACTAGGATAGAGATATTGGATGAGCTAATACAAGACAAGATTAACTTAGTCAGCCCAGGGGGAAATTGAAGGCATACAGTGTGTTTCTATTGAAAGACCACTTTAGCATATCAAAAGCTTTCTCTAAGTCAATTTGAGCATCATATAAGCCTGTCTCCCCTTTATTTTTCCAAAATGAGTAATATATTCTTGGACAATGATTGCATTATCAGAAGCCCTTCTACTGGAAAGAAAACTGGTCTGGCTTGGGCCAATTATATTAGGTAGCATAGGCTTGATATTGTTGACAATAATCTTGGTGATGGTCTTGTAGATGGTGTTACAAAGCCCTATTGGTCTGAAATGTTTGAGCATGGATGCTTGGGGGAACTTGGGACGAGACAAACCAAAGTTTGGTTCATGATCTCATCCATGGAGTGAGTGTTGAAGCATTGCTTGCAGAAATTAATTACTGATTTTCCTACAATGCTCCAGTACTTTTGGTAGAAAAAAAAGTGAAGTCCATCTGGCCCAGGGGTCTTGAAAGGCTTGAAGGAAAAAATGACCATTTTGATTTCACTGACCTCAAGAGGCCCATCTAATCTATTCCTTTAACAATCTGATAGGGTATGGGTCATGTCCAGATGGTTGGTAGTGGAGATTGGAGCTTGAGTATGTGAGGAGGTGTAGAGACTCTTGAAGAAAACCAAAATGGAAGCCTTAATGTCCCCTTGGTCATAGAGCCATTTTCCACTCTCCTCTTTGAGGGAGAGGATCCTATTTCTTCTTCTTCTATTGAGGGTGGAGGTATGAAAGAATCTAGTGTTGACATCTTCTTCAGTTAGCCAGTTAATCCTAGATTTGATTTTCCAGAAATTTTCCGCATTTTTTAGGATGGAGTCAAGTTCTCTAATCAGGTTGATCTCTAGGTTAATTAGATAATTATTGAACTGGTAATTTGGGAATTTTTGAAATCTAGCAATTCTTGCTAGGATTCTTCTTTATTTGTGAAATATGTTGCCAAAAGTGTGCATGTTCCATTGGGTCACAATACTTTTGAAAGTTTCAATAGACTGGATTAGGGGGAGTTATTATAGAACGCCTCATTTCTGATACTAGGAAAGGATGGGTGGATAGTCCACATGGATTCAAACCTAAAAATTTGTTGAAATAATTGGTGGAGTCACTCTTTAGCACAACTTGAATAGGGAAGTGATCAGAGTGGATCCTAGGAAGGTGTATGACAGTAGTCTCAGGGTACTGGGAGGTCCAGCTCTCATTGGCAAACACCTATCTATACCCAACACTTCTCGATATTAGAATGGAACAACGCTTTGGGGCAAAGTCGTAGGGCTTTGTCCAAAAGGTTTCACACTATTAGGTGTATTTTTACACTTTACATGTAATTTGTTTCCTATCAACGGGGGTAGGGGTAAGGTCTACGTACATCATATCCTCCCCAGACCCCACTAGTAGGATTTTACTAGGTATGTTATTGTTGTTGTTACATGTAATTTGTTTTCCTATCAACTTTCAATGAGTGACTTTATCCGTATACCAAATACAGAGAGTACACTAAGTTAATACTCCATTCGGTTCATAAAATTAGTGACTCTTTAGCCTTTGGTACACCCCTTAAGAAAACACGAACTCCTAGAGAAAAAAGATGTATTTACTAAATTACCACTAATTAATTATTACCTTGATATATTGGGATTTGTAAATAAGGGCAAATTTTAAAAAAATAAAATTAATTCCTTCTTGATTATGTAAAAGGACACTTATTTTGGACCAAAATAAAAATACCAAAAAATCACTTATTATGGATCGGAGATAGTATTAATCTGGTCACGGGCTAAAGCTACATTAAGCAGAAATGTCTCCGCTAAGACGACATACATAAATTTGAACAGAGATGGTCTTCACTTTCCTGTTTCCTTCTCATACACTCTATATCGTAAAGAGGTTATATAGGATCATCTTTTACTATTTTTAGCACGATTTTACATAGTTGTAATATTCATCAAAACACAAAAAGTTATCAGATCCTACACGTTAACAAACGATACTGTAGACAATAAATTTGCGTTGATAAAATAAATCAACACCGAAAAATATTGCAACAATCATAGTATTTGATTTCAAATATCTGAGTGTTACAATCTCTATGAATCCTCTGATTTTTCTTTTCAACAGTAAATAAATTCAAGGGCCTTTGAGCTTGATCTTGGATTTGAATTTGATTTATCTATCGCAAACGCTTTGATTGTTGCCACGAATTTTATCACGAACAAGTAACCTTGATCTTGAATGTCTTGTATTTGATTTAATTTCGTTCTTGATCTTGAATACTTGAAATTTGTGTTGAAATGCCTGAATGCTTGAACACTTGCAGTTTGCAGAGAATTGTGACCTTTGATTCACGAGCTCCCTTATGTCTTCTTGCTATAACTTCTCATTCCTTTTCTGGATTATGAAGACCCCTATTTATAGTTGTGGAAGAGAAAAGTTGTGATAAGAACAAACTCTTTTCGACCAATCAGAATGAAGCGTGGCAAGGCCGCATTTGATTGGCCAGAACATGTCATTTAAACATGTGGCGCAATTTCATTGGCCTTTTAATTTGACTTGGCATGCCTTGTCATTTTGACGCGTGACATGATACTATTGGCTCTTCTGTTTGACTTGGCGTGCCATATCATTTGACACGTGGCACTAAACTGGGTCTCAGAGAAGATGATATCTTAGGCCTAATGAAATGGGCTCATCATTTGTAGCCCAATGATGTGTCGTAGAATTTAGGCACATTTGATACCAATTACATAAACTTAGTTCATCTTTCAATGCATTTTTAGTTAATTCCTATGAAGTTTTGCAGTACATGAGGCTTGAGGACCCAAAAACATGAAAAAAAAGTCAAAAAGTCACAAAAGGACAGAAATGATGCAAGTATACGATCGCATAAAGCATATGCGGACTGCATCACCATCGCAGACTGAAGCAAATTTATGGTCAATTGAAGAGGAGAAAATGTGATCCATTGTGCGGTCGCATAATGCTTATGTGGACCGCATAATGACCGCATAACTGAAATCAAGAATGCTGAGAAGCACTTCTACGGAGGAATATGCGGTCGCATAATGGATATGCAGACCGCATAATTGAAATGCGGTCAAATGCTGGATTTGGAGATTTGAGACTATGTGATGCTTTAGGAAGATATGCAGACCGCATACGTGATCTGCGACCAGTATGCGGTCGCATAAGTGCTCTGCAGAGACATTTTTATTCAATTTTGACTCCGACTTTTAGCCCAACATAAATAGATTTACTACGATTTTTTATGGGGCATCTTGTCTGAAAAAGAGACTACAATTGAAGGCATTGAATACTCCATTATTTTGGAAGCTTTTGAAGAAAGATTCTTGTACTTTTGTAAGCTTTATGGCATTAATTATTATTTTATCTTTGTATTTTAGTATGAGTGGCTAGCCTTAAATACTAAGGTTGTGTAATGTTAATGGGTGTTTACCATTGAATATACATTTAATAGTTGGTTGATATTTATTCATTTCTCATACTTCATTTATTGTTGGTGGTTGCAAACATTAACAAATTCCATTTAACTCTTTCTTTACTTGAAAAAGTGGGTTAGGGTTTGGTAGAAGTGAATATCAAAAACTCAAAGCTTTAAACCTTGTTTAATAGAATCGCTTAGGAATAAGTGGATTCTATTTGGCATATATTGATCATTCTTAATTGCAACTCTTTTATATTTGAAAAAATCATAAAGAGGTGCACCGATCTATAAGTGGTCATTCAAAAATAGCCACAGTTTCAAAAGTAATCGAAATTAACCACTTTTCATGTAAAGATAAATCTGAAAGAAAACATTGTTCAAAATCCGAAAAATACTCCAGCATAAGTATATTGGAACTCCTGTATATTATACTGGAGTTCCAGTATAATATACTGGACTTCCAGCGTAAGATACTGGACTTCCAGTATGATGCATCGGTCCAGCATAATATGCTGGAAGTTCATACACAGGTGCACCGATCTTCAGTATATTATGCAGGAAATTTCCATGTTGCAGCAAAATAGTTGTTATTTTTCAATGACTTTGCAAATGTTGTCTATTTTTGAATGACCAGTCCGAAAATTGGCAAATCGAGTGTAGTGGAATGATGGATTTATTTTAATCAACTTATTTTACAGAAAATTTGATAGATGAAAATACAAAAAATTATTATTCCTTAAATATTACGTGCTTTACGAGATACTGTAACTTACGAGCGCGAGAAAAAGGAGCAAAATTGCACACTTTGGTGTTCAAAATATTCTCCAAGTAAGTAAACACAATCTAATTAAGTGAGCACAAATTGAGCTGACATGCAATTTTTGGGAACATCAGATTTTGCCGTAAAAATTGCGCGGAGCAGCCTATTTGGCCGCCCCCATTTAACCTATACCCACTTTGTTAAAAACTTTTAACTTGTACCCACTTTTTAAATAACTTCAGCTCTCTTTCCCTCACTGAGCTGAAGTTCATCAGTTAAGCTGAAGTTCGCCCGTTATAAAGACAAAATTTCAGCATACGGGGCTGAAGTTCCCCAGTTACAAAGACAACGAGCTGAAGTTTTCCAGTTATAAACTTCAGCTCTAGAGCTGCAGTTCCCAGTGTAACTGGGGAACTTCAGCCCAGTGTAACTGGAAACTTCAGCCCCGTATGCTGAAGTTTTTGTCTTTATAACTGGGGAACTTCAGCCCCGTATGCTGAAGTTCCCCAGTTACAAAGACAAAAACTTCAGCTCGAGAGCTGAATTTCCCCATTTACTAGAGCTGAAGTTCCCCAGTTACAAAGACAAAAACTTCAGCTCTAGAGCTGAAGTTCGCAAGCTACTTGAGGCCCGTCTACTAGAATGCTGAAGTTTTGCGTGATTGTCTTTGCTACTTTAGCCCCGTATGCTGAAGTTATGCGCAAAAGTGGGTACAGATGCAATTTTTTTTACAAAGCGGATATAAGTTAAAACGTGACACAAAAAGTGAATACAGATGCAAAAGCCCCGATTTTGCCTGAGTTATCAGCATTAGGGGTACATTAATCATTTAGCTTAGGGCATGATATAAAAGCTTCTAACCATGACTTTAGCCGCATACGCGACATGAGAAGGCAAGTAACACCATTGTTGAAGTAGAGTTGATTCCACGAGACGAATGGGGGAGTTTTTCTTACTTTTCTCTTCTTATTGTTGTCGATATTGTTTTGACTATGGTTATTGTGTTTTTTGAGTAATATTATGAGTAGCTAAACTTATTATTTAGGATTTTGATGGAACCAATTGTTGACTGTATTTATCTATAAACCGTTTTCCATTTTCATTATCTATGTGTTCAATTATGTTTTATTTCTAGCTAATTGAAGGGATCTCGATTAACTGTACCGTCATATCTTATAATACCTAAGAAAGATTACGGGATTAGATTATTGTTGAATACTTAGAGTATACAGTTTCAGCTATTTCACTCCCCCCCCCCCCATGGAAGTTCTTTTCACCCTTCCCTCGTGGTACTACTTCGCTATCAGTCACCCAGGAGTATTTAGCCTTGCAAGGTGGTCATTGCTGATTCATACGGGATTCCACGTGCCTCATGCTACTCGATTAGAGCATAAGCTAGTGATACTTTCGGCCACTGGACTTTCCCCGTCTAGGACGCAATTGGGCTACTTCGCCTAGCAACACACGATTGTATTGCTCTCCCACAACCCCGTTTTCATGGTTCAAGATTAAATGAGAAAGATGGATGTTATTGCTCAAAGAACAGAAAAAACTGAAACTAGAAAATGCATCAACTAATTACCCTTCTGACATCAGAATGAGGATCCTGCTAGCTTTTCCAAGCTAATTATTACAAGAAACGCAGAAAACTTTTGTATGCTCTCTAAATTACTATACACTTAATATTCAGATACAAAACTACAGCCATCTCAACTTTGCCTGACAAAAAGAAAAGGTGTCTTTTTACCTATCCTGGATTTGACAATATTGATCTAACATCAAAACATAGTGACCTTCGCTCATTGCTGTACTCTCGATGGAAAACGCCATGCTATAAATATGCAAGTCATTTTCTTCAGCAGTTCAACCCTTCTCGGTAGAAGTAGGAAAGCGCCTCCTCTCCTCAAATCCCTACAGGCCGCTCCTAAACAAAAAATGATAGCTCTCCTTGAACTGAAAGGAAAACATTCATCCCGCTTCCAGGGAGTCTCCAACAAGTTGGTCAGTCCTCTTTCTGCGAAATAAGGCCCTGACGATTGAGAAAAGTGCAATAAAAGCTACTTCCATGTGCTCAGAGCTGCTTGTCTTGATAGAAACCTGACCCATCTTCCGGTTATTGAGGTTTGCGCTTACTGACATGTTTGTACCTCGGCTCACTCTGAAGTCCGTTTTCAAGTTTCCGCTCAACACTGTATCTTTGTTAAGAGAGAGAACTGTCATCGAGAGACTCAGACTTTCATTTCTCACTGGATAATCTTTTCCTCTTAAAGTAGCTCCAAAGCTTCCGCCATAAGCCGCTTGCCCAGCACCCCCCATTCGACCAGCATTCACAGTAAACTTCAGTCTCTTTCCAATTGAAAAACTATCTTCACACTTGGTACCTAGAAAATACTTATCCCCGAATGGTATTACAGAAATACCGCATTCAGTGACATTATTTCTAAGGTTTCTTACCTTTGCACTACTGTGAATAGTGCAGATCAGCTCCTTGTTGGCAGATTGAATATCAAGACCTACCGCATAAGTGGGCCCACCTGGATTGGTGAAAGCTGCGGCAAACTCGGATTGAATACTGAAGTCTCGTTTGTCCTTGCTCATTTGTCCACTGACTGAGGCAATCACGTTTTTTCTTATTTCTGCACTGCTCTCCAGGTTTATGCCATCAAAACTCACATCATGGTCCCATCCATTGGTATCAAGCACTGGTCGTGCAAGCCACTGTTCGCTGGTAATGAGACACCTGTATCTGTGGACAGGGAAATCTGAATCGAAGCTTGGCGGAATAGCCATATCTGGCAACAGAACCGGCTCTGGAGAGTCCTCCTCCTGGTTATCAGACTCATCATTCGGGGCTTTATTCTCACTCGAAGAAACTCTCTTTTCTCTTCGCCTACGAGCTTCTTCTATCAGTTGTTTTTTCAAATAGAGGGTTTCCCGGTAGTCTAATTCGTCAAGATAATCCTTCTTCTGGGAACCACTCAACCTTTCAAACTGAGACTTGGTCAGTATCCGAATAGGAGGTAATTGATCATATTCATCTTCATCATCCGAGTCTAAAAGAGGAACCTCATCAATTTCATTCTCAGATCCACTGTGCCTTATCTGAGCACGATGCTTTAGAAAGGACGAGAGAAGATGTGGAAGAGAAGGCAATCGTCCGACATTCGATGGTCCCACCTTTAGGCTGTCTTCAAAGTCCAACAGGGTATTAACATCACTTAGAACTTTGGTGCATATGCACAGCAACAATAACCGAGACTTCCACGCCTGCCCATTAGGTAGAATTTTCTCTCCAGCATTATTGGTTTTGCAATTGGGATCATTCTCCACTAAAACTACAGGATTTTCAAGCTTTGTGTCAGAGACTGCCTGGTGAATATAATGTTGCACCAAATCTGTGCAGGTGGTGATGAAAGACTCATAGTTAACAGGATATCCATTTATCCCTTCGGGAAGATTGAAGGAAGAATGAGTCATGACAATGATGGTATTAAACCAAATTGCAGGACCAAAGACTTCCGTTATAAGCTTCAACAAGGGGAAATCACTGTAGCCTGTGTTGATCAAATCCAGGCGCTCAAAATACAGTACCATGTCAGGTTTAGATTTCCTTAAAAATCGTTTCACAGAACGCAAAATCTTCTTGTTTTTCCTGACATTACTGGGTGAAGGAGGTAATAAACCAGGAGTGTCAATAAACGATACTCTTATGCCATTTACTGTTCCCGCGATCTCTTGAATACGGTCAGTAGCAGGCTTGAACGCGTTGGTTGTTGCTCTTGATTGGTCAAATATGGAATTTATGGTTGAACTCTTGCCAACTCCAGTTCTACCCAGTACAAGGATCTTAAATGAGAAATCCAATTGCGGCCAGCCGGCAGCTTCTTGTTCTGCTGCTATTACACGTGCTCTCTCAATTTTAAGATTTGCCCTTTTTAAATCCGATTCTCTTGCCCGTATCAGTGATGCCAGCTGGATTCGGTATAAGACCTTTGATACCAGAAGGTTGTCCTCGGACAGGCCAAAACGTTTAAGAAGCCGCAAGAACTTAATCTGAAGGGCTTCAATCTTTACTACTGGACTAGGCTTCTCATTGACACTAAAATCTGACTGAAAAGAATCCTCCACCATCTGTTGCTGTGAATGGAAATGATTTGTATTCTGCTGATTATCATTGGAAGATTGGGTTGTATTGGCTAATGCCGTTGTTGTAACCAAATCAGCAGTGTGAGCTGAACCAAAGGAAGAAAAGAACGGCATCAATGAATTGAGATAACAGTTAAAGAGGAGGAAATCTACAGTCAACTGATTAATAGTGAAGGCATATGGGGCTAGCATTATTCTATAACATTCAGAAGATTCTTCCAAAACCATCCACTATTCATTTAACTAGAACGATGAAGCCCAAAGGGATATCCCAAAGTATGACGCTATTTCAGTTCAAACTAACTAGGGTTGCCAACATAACAACCTTTACTGCATAACAGGATCTGAAGGATATGTATATCCGCTTCGCTCTTATCAGCAGATGAGCATTAAAACATGGCTGTATTTGCTGTCATTATCTTTTCACACGTCAACAGTAATTCTGGTCTCTTGGTGCTTCTTTTCATTTTCAGATCACTTGAGATTATGGGGAACTACAGATATTCGAGATAATGAAATGTTTTGGCGTAGTAATGGTATTTAATTTATTTCTTATCAAAACGAAAGAAAGTGACTTATAGTAAAATATGCCCTTAGAACAAAATTTAGGGAGCACCATTGCAATGAACCGTTGCACTTCAGACGCAGACACATTAATGGTCTACATAAACAATAAACACACAACACATACAACAAAACTATAGCTGTAAATGTCACAGCTATTGTGATCAACAGACTAAATAACAAACAAGGATACAGGAGACTGTTTTTTGATAAACAATGATTGTGATGACTCTCTCTGCCTTTGACCACTCCTCTGTAAAAAGATACAAACAAATAAATAAATAAGTTACTTCGCGTCGAGAGTTGTAAAAATCTCGTACGCCCACGAGTTTAAATCATATTTGTTATTTCTACTTCTAATACTTGCATTTGATAATATTTGATTACGCAGTTTCAAAAACTACAGATTTTCTTTTCAGAAAATGAATCACTTCCTTGGTCCCAATTAATATGACACTTTCTAGTTTGGGACTCCCAAAAATGTTTTGACAGAATTCACTTTCTACACAACTCTCACAGATTTCAACAAATTTAAATTCATTAAAAAAATTCAAGATTTAACTTCACCGTAATGTTTTCTCTCTCAAACTATCTTTTTACCAAATATTTTATTTTTGTTTACTATCACTAATATAATATATATGTCAAATTTTACATCTTAAAAACTCCAGGACTCAAGTTCCATCATATAAAATAGATTGGACAGGGTGCTGGGCATCTGGAATCTGAAAGACGACTCAAACTGATATCAATCGGTTTTACCTTTGTACTCCAAAATGGGAAACATGTAGTAATTGTTAAGTTGGACACGGCATTTGTGCTCGGCAAAAGCCAAAACTTCACCTTTATCTATATTAATCAACACAAGAATAGTAGAAATGTGCAGTAAAATAATGAAGTAGAAGAGTCTCATTTTAATCACTTGTCTAAATTGTAGCTGCAATTTGCCTTTTCGACCTATATACGCTTCTGGTAGCAAACCAGTCGATCTCCAAGAAGATGTTATGACTGATTTGCAGTGCTCAATGATACTAACGATGCTTATATAGAGTGTAGATTAATATTGCTCTCCTATTTCAGCCGAAGAAGAACTATAACTCACCAACCCTGAAGCCTAGGACCATTTGGATTTATTACCTTCTATAATGTGACAAACCTACCCTACCTGAACAAAAAAGAGAATGTAAAAAGCCTACTTCACCGGAACAAAGAAAAAGAATGTACCAAAACCTATAAAGTCTAAAGTAAAATGGCATTACCTTACTAGGAAACAGTTAAAAAGTTTAAAAAGTTAGTTACTCGAAAAAGTTATCCTCTACTCCTTGTTGCATGAGAGGGCAAGATTTGGAGTCGATTTCAGAAAGCATTATTTTGGTCAATGTAGAACATCATTCAAAAACTCGGGAGATCTCAAGTAGATTTCTCACTTAGATTTCTCACTTCTACACTAAAATTTCGTTTGCCTTTTCTTTATAACCGTGGTGTCCGAGCCAGCTTGCCATTAATTCCACGGGATACCTGCCACTTCCTACCAGCAACAGGTACCAGGTAACTCTATCCATCAAAGGATAAAACAGATGGGAAGAAATCACCTAGTGTTTTATCTCTGGGAATTGAACCTAAGACCTCATGGTGCTCAACCCACTTCATTGACTACTATGCTACATCTTTTGCCTACTTTAAAGAGAAACAATCTTGTACTTCCTTTGGGTTTCTCTTAAATGATTGTATATCTAACTTCAACGAGCTGAAAACCAAACCGATTAAGCAAATAAAAATAGAACATAGCATAAAACCCACTTGCATCCCAAATGCTGGAAAAGTAATTAAGTAATTTCCCTAATCTTAAGCCGCTTTTTCTTCCTTTCAATTTTGAAGCTATCCTAAATAGGGAATTACTTCGTGCCACAAAATTTCTGCAACTTCTTCTATTCTAAATATTTACCTCTACTTTGCTGGTCATGATTTAGCAATTCCTTTTTTTTTTTTTTTTGATAAAGAAGGTTTAGCCATTTCATTAAGAAAAGACTTCAATCCAAAAATCACATACTAGCTGGTTGTTATTAGGTTGTTAGAACTCTAAGCGACCTGATTCTTCAAAACAAGATGCTCCTTGCACCAGCATTGTGGCTCTTAGCCAATGAAAACTATTAGCAAGCGCACAAACTATCATGCGGGAGGGTACCAACAACAACATATCCAGTAAAATCTCACTAGTGGGGTCTGGGGAGAGTGTAGTGTACACAGACCTTACCCCTACCCCGAAAAGGGTAGAGAGGCTGTTTTCAGGAGACTCTCGGCTCAACAGGAGAGACAATAATATCAGAAAAGAAACAAGAGAAAAGGCATAACAACAAAAGATGCCAGAAAGAGAATAACAACGAAAAATAAATGAAAGGACAATAACACAAAACTATGCAAAACAACAATGTGAACATAATATAGATCGCTAACAAACCTAAACAAAACTCTACTAGACTACCCGAAACAAAGTGGGAGGAACTCTCGACTACCCCCTAGCTTACCACCCTAACGCTCGACCCCACATGTTCCTATCAAGAGCCATGTCCTCGAAAATCTGAAGTCGCGTCATGTCCTGCCTGATCACCTCGCCCCAATACTTCTTAGGCCGCCTTCTCCCTCTTCTCGCACATGCCAAAGTCAACCACTCACACCTCCTAACCGATGCATCTAGGCTTCTCCTCCGCACGTGTCCGAACCATCTAAGTCGTGCTTCCCGCATCTTGTCGTCCACAGGAGCCACGCCCACCCTCTCCCGAATATCTTTATTCCGAATCTTATCCAGCCTAGTGTGCCCACACATCCATCTCAACATCCTCATTTCTGCTACTTTCATCTTCTGGATATGTGAATTCTTGACTGGCCAACACTAAGCTCCATACAACATGGCCGGTCTAACCACCGCTCTATAGAACTTACCTTTGAGTTTCGATGGCACCTTCTTGTCACACAAGACTCCAGACGCTAACCTCCATTTCATCCACCCTACCCCAATACGGTGGAAATACACTACATGTTTTCAGGTCAATGTGCTATTACTTTTTGGAAAACCAAAATAAATTATTTAACAAAAAAGTTCGCCGGGCTCTAAACTTGTCAAAGCTCCTAAAACTGATACATTGTTTAGTAACTTTTTTCCAACCACCATATCTTTAGTTTCATCTGCTAATAGAATCTATATAATATAACCAAAGTCATTTGGTTAGCTCTTGCTTTATAGCAGAGCACCATTTCCTGCGTAAACTTTTAGAAGATCTATGCTTAAGAGCATAGAGTACTTTCATCAGCTGGAAAGTCTCAATCGAACTCCATTAAAAAAATTAGACATGCTTTAACTACTGAAATGTTGAAGCTAGAAGACAATCAAAACACTGTTGCCACGCTAACTTACAATCATATTCCAATGAAATAGCAAATAATAAAGGTGAAAAAATAATTATAGCACATAATGGAAAAATACCTGGGCGATCAAACTCTTGATCAGGATGTTCCTCTGATAAAAAGCTATCTGATGCTAAAAGTGGTCTTGATGAGACTACTGACTTGGATATCAACTGTGATAGGACCCAGTCCTTCAAACTCATCATGTTTTCTGCACACGACACAGATTCTCACTATATAATTCATATTTCTTGCCCTTTGCAGCATAAAAGATAGGTGACAACACCAATTGAAGATGTTCATAGAATTGCATCATAGGAAGAAAGTAATAGCATGCACCAATAAATAGGCTTATAGAGAAATTCTTATATATAAGCTCGTAATTGGACCCGTTTGGAAAAGAGAACAATCTTAACTTCAAGAATAACCAAAAAATGGACAAAGTTCAATTGGAATGTGAAAACGTGACTAAGTCAGTCCTAGTTACTTTTCGAGGCACATCGAAGAAGGGGGTACTCTTGGACTGCTTGAATGATAACACTATGTCAAAATAATTCCATGATAATTCAACCAAATTATTGGATAAAAAACGGAACAACCCACATTTTGATCTTGTTGATCAGTTTCCTTTAAACTATCATATTTCACTCTAATGTTTCACAGTTGCATAAATACAAGGTAAAGTTGTATACGCTAGGCTCAACGTGGTCCACTCCATCTCCGGACCCTGCAGAGGGAGCTTAGTGCATCGAGCTACCTTTATAATATTTCAGACTTGCCATTTATTTGATGAGTGATATTTCCTGCATAAACCATACCTACATACTAATCACGAAACATCCACCACAAAAACTATAAGAGTACCTAGTCTTATTTTTGAGATACCAAATTAAAAAAAATCCGGAGTCTTAATCCAGGCAGTTTCCTTAACCAAACAACAAATACACCACCACCAAGTCAACTATGCTTTACTAGAACAAGGCAGCTCTCTGAAATAACCTTGCTTAGAAACATATACAACAACAATATTTTTTTTCAATTTTTTGTTTGATGATGATGGTGCCCGGGCCAGCTTACGTGCACCTCGATTATTTTACCGAGCACCTCCGACTAGCACAGGTACTAGGTAATTGTGTCCACTAAGGCTTGGACAAAGGAAGAATTCACTTAGTGTTTTTTGTCGATATTGAAACCTCATGGCTATTCACCTACTTTATTGACCACTAGGCCAAACCCTTAGGTGCTACAATACATGAATACAACAATAACAACAACAACTCCTCAATCCTAAACTAGTTGGCTATATAAATGATAAATCTTCAAAATCCATTTGGACAATTTTATTGCAAAGAAAAGAGTAAAAGCTCCTAAAATTAACATCCAATAAAACAGAGAAGAGTAAAGAACACATGGTTAAACACATACCTGGTTAAAACTTAATTCCAATCACCATTGAACAAGAGCTTCAGAATTACAAAAATGACCAAAAAATTACAAAAACCCAAAATCCCAGACCAAGATTCTACTTTTCTGGTTTATTTACTGAATTAAGAAAACCCCATTTGAGAAAAATCAAGATAAATCAAAACCCAGATGCTAAAAACTAACAAATGGAACGAAATCAAAGGGTAGGAAATTGAAAATGAATTGGGTATTCTTGAAAAAAGAAAAAGATAGAAATGGGACCTTTTATACCATACTTAGGAGGGAGTTTTAGAATTTGGTTCGTGGATCGAAATTGATTTTGGGGGAGGGTTTTGGTTTTTCAGATAAGACACAATGACGATGTTGTATTGATTCTCCGCCCTAAAAATTTCCACATTTGGTTGACAAATAAAAAATGAGTTTTAAGTTATGTGCATTATAAATTTTTGGCACCACTTAAAGTTAAGTTGATTTATAATAATAATAATAATAATAATAGGCAATTCTTGGTATCATACTTGTTTGAATGGTTGTTATGTATTGTATTTTACACTATCATTTTGATGTATATAATATTTAAATATATTATATTATATGTATCGTTCATAACATTACGCACCAACAATATAAAGAATAAACTTGTAATATTATAAAGAAAAGTAAGGTACAAAATAAAATTATTATATAAAAAGTAGGGTAAAGGATAAAATAGAATTATTCAATAATAAGGAAGGACAAGACGAGTGAAAAAAATAAGGTAGCGATACGGCCACACCAAATCGGCCGTTCGTCTCCTCATTTCCTAAGGAAATATACATGTTCTAAAGTTCATATATAGTGTTAAAGTTAGAAGAATATTCTATGATATTGTATATAAATAGAAATATTAAAGAATCGGCTGACAATTATTATTTCATTTTTTTACTTTCATCTTGTTCAAAGACTTCCTTTTATTTGGATCGATCATCTTTTTCCTGTATTTATGGTATGATTTAGGGAGAATTATACCCCCTTGTCATTTGGCCCAACAACTCGTCAGAAAATGACTCATGTTTGAAGTCCTTGTCCAGTGTAGCACAGATTGTACATAACCTGAAAATTACTTTTCACCAATTAGCCCATTTTTTTCTTTGTTCCTCTTATTATTCTTCCAGCGTCACACCTTTGCACCCAAAATTTCTCTACCATTGTTATTCTCCTTCAATTCTTCTTCCATTTTTAAAGCTGATAATCACTATTTTGATAAAGAAGAAAACCAATTTGCAAGAGATTTGTAGTCATATGAAGATCACATTGTCATGCACTAAAGAGGTTCACTTATTAGGTTGTTGGATCATCAAACTAGAAAGAAGATGTCGGCATTGTCTCGGCTTTATCCTCATTCCACATGTAATTTTGATCCCAATAGTTAACTAAAAAATTGAAAAATAAAAGTCATCATTAAAGATGGTTCAAAGAACCGATTCCAGAAATTGGATTTTCTGATTTGTTAGTTGTTTGGAACGGGTGTTGTCCCAATTGATTAGAATCATCAAGAGGTGTTCAAAACTTAAATTTCAAGTGATTTTGAGTAGATTTAAGCTAGATTTGAGTTAAATTTCAGAGGATGCCCAAGGAAGAAGAACCCGTGAAGCTCCATTGATAGGATTCATTTGTATAATAATGTATAATATTATATAAATAATGTATAAACACCTCTTATACACTGTTGTATACATCATCATACATTATTTATAGGTATTTGGTGAATTTCTCGCAAATTTTTCTTCTCATTCTTCTTATACACCTATATACCGAATATTTTCACTATTGTGATTATACATCTTTATACACTTTTATACAACTATATACATAATGTATCTCTTTGTATAAAAGTGCATAAGCATCTCTAACGAACTTTTTGTACGGTTTTCACTTACAATTCTTGTATAAAACTAGTCCAAATCTCCAGCAAATAACTTCAAACTTTGTATACAACCTACTTACACTATTCTAAGAAGTTCAAACAATACCCACTCCAAATTTCTCACAAAATCATATTTGAAATTTAACAAGATTAGCATTAAAGGGGATGAGATTTTAAGTTTCTCGCGTCTGTTTTTGCGTTTTGTAGTTGTGATAGGTATGTATAAACTTGAGGAAAAAAGAGAATAGAAACTCACGAATATTTTAGGCCAGAAGATATACAAAATCAAAAAAACGAAAAAGAAAATTCGGAGAAGTATTGGTTACAAGAGAAAACACGAATAAGTGTTAACTGCGCGTCTCGATCAATGGTTACACTAAAAGGGGAATTGATTCATTTTCATTTTTGTTTTGCATATGATTCTTTTGTATTAATTAAAGTAAATATTTATGTGTGAAAAACGAGGACAGAGCTACAATAGGGGTAGGTAGTGACGAAAAAAGATGAGGTTGTTATAGTTAGAGGGAACGGGAAAAAAAAATTATTTTATTGATATTTAGCTATATATTTACAAACTTATAACTGGGCTAAAATAGTGCAAGGTCAACTTATGGAGTGCATTATTCTGTAATTTTTTCTATGATTTATGGATGATCAAATTAATGTAAGATGTCATATATAGTTATCAAAGCATATTTGGTGTCTTTTTACGATACAAATTCAAATCATTATAATCTCGTTTATACTAAATTAAGAACCAAATATATTGATCATGGACCAAATGTTGTTATCAATGCATTTAGATATATTTTGACACCCCCAATTGTTGTAAGATAAAAGAAACTTTGAGTACATATTTGGTATGATAGAAGTTATTTTAAATCAAAACTCTATTTCATGAAAAAAAAATTTCGGTGTTTGGTTAGTGATTGAAAAATATCTTTCAGATTGATGAAATTTTGAGTCTTAAAATTTATAATTTTATTTCATAAAAATGACATTCGACTTATCAAATTCACTTTATCGATTAATTTTATTAGTCGGAAAGAGTAATATGGAGCTGGGAATCGAGGTACTTTCATATTTTTCAATAACCAAACACTAAAAGAATAGCTTCATTATTGAAACTCTTATATTTCCTAAACAAATCTTTCACATTGGAAGTCAGATATATAACTATGTTCATATTTTGGGGGTCAAATATAGCAAAATACTATGCTTTTATCATCTCATTTCAGACAATTTATTCAAAACAATCGGACCAATGTAATGTAGTATATTCACTACTAGATTTTCAAATATCATCTATACAATAAATTTGAAACTATTCTTGATTTATATTCTTTATACTTTTTTATCCCAAATTATCAATCACGTAGTGCTTTACAAGAGCCAAATTAATCAGTCGTTGAGAGGATAAATTTGCCGTTTAAATTAATACAATCTGAAATAAAATATTAAAAGATATATATTGCAATTATATTTTTTTCTCGATGCCTATACACCTTGCATGATTCCAATTTCAAAGTGAGTTGATGACCGCCCACCTCCCAACACCGAAAGTCTAGAGAGGTAGGCATCAGTTCTCTCAGTCAATGAAGCTGAAGTCAATTCTGATGATTATGTTATTTCAAGAAGATGTTCAATTGGTTTAAAAATAAATGTACTAGTACTCAGGATATAAAGATAAAAGTCTCGTCTATTATAAATTCAGTTTACAAAGCTATCTCAAATATCTCAAGTAGGGAGACTGGACGACTTCTTTTAGATAGTTAAGTCAGTCTAAAAATGTTGGATCGCAACAACATAAAAAGAAAAAATGAAAAAAGATTCAAGGGCCTTATAGCCTAGTTGTATTAGCGAGTTTCTCACTAATGGGGCCCTACGTGGCGCGAATCCGAATATAGTTGGTCTCCATTACGGGTACCGGACACCGGATGAGAAATCAAAAACAAAAAAAAAAAGTCTCTCATACAATAGTTGTGAGTTCAATTCTTGTTGCCCTCCCCTTCTTCTCCCTTCCTCCTCCTCTTCCTCTTCCACTCCCAAATCCCCATTGTAATGGAAATTTAGAAAGAAAGAAAAAGAAACCATTTTGAGACAAAATGAGTAGGTAAAGAAGATATCTTAAAACAATCTAAAAGAAATATACAAATTTAAAAGAATCTTAATGAACAAGACGAAATACAAAAATAATAGAGTTAGAACTTTTGATTCCCAAATACCAAAAACAATAACGATAAGACAACAAGAAACAGGGGTGACCAATTTATGACTTAACAATTTTGAGCTTATAAACACTTGGTTATAAGCACTTTTAGTGAGTACCAAAAAGTGTTTATACGCCATAATGTGCTTTAATGTAGATAGGCAAACCAGGATAATTGTGTCCAAACATATTGAGAACTTGACAATCCAAGAAAAAGATATGACAACTTAAACAGGTTTCTTCACCTCGAAGTTACTATTACTATTATTATTATTATTTTTCTATGGTTAGCCACAAAAAATAGAAAGGTTTCACTAATTATCTCTCTTTTGCAAGGGATATTACCAAAATTTCCTGAATGCAGGAGTGTGGCCTTTAAAATTCAGGCAAATGATTACACTCCAACTGAGAATTGAACACCCAAAGCAGCAGCACTGCTGAAACAAAAAACAAAAATATCAGCTTGGTCTTCTACTCCCAAAAAAGGACAGGCTGTATCAAGCTACAACGTCCCTGTTATCTTGAGAGGAGATGCTTCTTACATATTCAAATATGACCCTCTTTTCGCACATGGGTTAAGTATTTGAACCTGGAGTGCTGCATCAGTGCTTCGCAAAAAGTAGCTATTGCTTGTTTCCTTCTAGCTAACCTGCTTTTCACTAGCCTTGTAATACAACATTTTTTGCACATAGAACATCATGTATCCTTGCGCAGCTCTCACAATGTTTTCACTCACTTGAGTGATCCAAGCATCATCACATTTGTACCATTGATTACTTAACCTAAGATATGTAACGTAATGACCAGCATCAAGTTTACCGGTATGGGTGATGACAGCAAACAATTCGAACTCTGAGGACGATTCACAGGATGCATCTTGCTCGTCCCCATCAAAGGAGAAGATTCTATTTCCAAATCGACTCCTCAAAATAGATGAAGAAAGGTAAGGCGACATGTCCAAGGAAAAAGGAAACTGTAGGTAGTGATCAACCTTCCTTGACATTTTCTTAATCACAGAATGCTCAAACCTTTTGATATGGAAGCAAGAAACCAAAGGCAATTTTCTTATGGACATCTGTTTAAGAGATTCCTGTCTCACTTGACAATGTTGGCAGAAGAACTTCTGATCAGAACCCAATTTCTCAGGTCTTGTGAAATGATCTAAACATCCCATCAACGAAGAAATTCGACCGTTTTGGCTAAACTTTCCAGATTCTGCTTCCTTCTTGTGAGTATTATGAGACTTCTTTGATGTCATCTTTGAGGAACTCCCCTGGCTCAGTTCCAAGTCCAAGGAGATGTCTATACATGGATCATATGTAGTAGATGTGAAGCCACAAGCTGTACACATGACATCAGACCGCAAGATTCCGGAAAATACTCTATGAGCAATGCAACAGTCTCCGCTACCTGTGCCAAAGAAAAAGATTTGACAAAATGAGATCACAGCTGAAAAAACACAATGTGTACTCCTAACAAGTTACACAGAGTAACATACTTAATATGCACAGCTTAACGTGCTCCTCGACACACTTCATAACAAGCAAAAGTCCAGTTATGCCATAAAGTTCTATGAGCTTTTGCATTACTAGACAAAAACAACAATCGTCCTATCAGGAATGGCAACCAACAGGATGAGTAGCTAAAAGCAATGGAGTACTATTGACATAAAAATAAAAAATTGAGTAAGAAATGTATCCGCAAGACACATTTATCGCCTCAAAAGCTCTTATTTATTCCATTTACACAACCATTCAGAATCATAGATAATGTGTATTCATTATTTAAATGCAATACCCAGGTGTTAACTAAATTTTGCAAACTCAGGGCAGATAGCCCTGTACCAATCCTCTAATTAAGAGGAATGAGAATAGGTGTGAACTCTCACAATTAAAGTACGTGTCACTTAAGTGAGAACCAAATCAGCATATTTACAATGGTAGAAATGAATTGTTGCTAAGGAGTTACCCCTCTAATGATTGCTCTGCTAAAGAAATGCGAGGTACCGAGGAGCTAGACTCACAAGAATAATAAGGCATATAGGGGCTTATAGAAAGGAGTAAGCAAAAGGCTGTCAACCTAGTAAAGATTTCAAGCTTTCTTGAAGGTTGCAATCAGCTCACTCGAGAGTAATACCCTAAAACATGGTAAAAGTGCGAGTTAATATGAGAACTATTGTACCAGAAGAAAACTCCTATGCTGAAATCAATAAGACTAACCAAACTGAGACTTACTGGGGAGAGTAGGAGGAAATCTTTTTCCTTTTGAGAAACATCTCTAAGCCTGACAGCGAATATCAACTGGTAAATCGCCTATGGCAAAGAAAAGACCTAAACCATAACCTGCATTCAAATATTACTATTTTTTCTCAGTGACAACGGAAGTTGGGATTGCCATGAGAGATGAGATGCTAGAACAAAGATAAGCCCATCAAGTAGGCCTGAGTTCCTTTTATTCAGACGTTACTAGACATCACAAAGATGCTTGAACACACTATTCTGCTTCAGACAGAAATTGTTTCTTCCACCCCCTCCCCACCAACAAAAAAAAAAATCAAAAAATTCAACTACTGAAGAACTTGACCTTTGCAAGTACCTGTACAAGTTTCAGTAATCCACTTATTTGAGGTTTTTACAATACAAGCCTCCCTTGGCTATGTTAGACTTATGTTAGTTTATTAAAATATATATAAACAATGTTGTCAATAATTTTTCCAGTACAACAAAAATTAATCTCAATGATTGGTCTAACTCGGAAGAAAAGGGAAAAAGGAAGAATAAGAAACTAATATAGGCAAGTTGATGGGCGGGGAAAAGATGGGCAACTAATAGATACTCTAATGCAACAAACAAATTTACCTAGACTCAACGCCTTTCCCTTGTCGTTCTGCATCCTTTCATGAATCCCATCAAGCACGGAAATGAAAAACTCATGAGCGTCCTGCTGTTCATAACTTGCAAGATTTGATGCATGCTTCCACCAGCTGTTCCAAAGAAAGGTTTACATCCATCTGAATGAGATACAGCACAGACCGCAACTAGATACTCAAAAAAAAGAAATCCACATCTAATAAAACAAATTACAAATGTATTACTCTCTCCGTTTCAATTTAGATGAATTAGTTTGACTTGGCACGGAGTTTAAGAAAAATAAGGAACTTTTAAAACTTGTGGTCTTAAAAGCTTAAGGGGTAAAAGTTTTGTGGGACCGTGACATTTGTGTGGTTATAAAAGCTTTTCATTAAGGGCAAAATGAATATTAAAGTTGAATTATTTTCAAATTTAGAAATGCGTCATTTATTTTGGAACAGACTAAACTAAAACGGAAAGTACCTCGTCTAAGGGAAAAGGGTGGTACATACAATCCCAATAATAAAAAATTAATCTTGTCCCTACATCATTTTCAAAGAAGGGCACAACCCAAGCTAAATTAAGGAATCTTTTACCAATGTATCCTTTATACAACTATGCCTCAATCCCAAGCAAATTAGGATCAGCTATATGAACTTCACACACACACAAAAAAAAAAACGTGTGCGCATTATAACAAAGCCAAACATGATCTCAACAAACCAAGAAAACATGATCAAATGCAGACCTGTAGAGGAACTTCGCAGGACTAATAGGGGTCCGATCGCCGGAGAAAACAGCAGAAAACATTGCATCCAAATCACAAGCCAAACAGAGCATTGTTGAATTCTTATTCCCACTATCACTAGTACTCCTTGTTATAACACTGCTATTCTTTCGCTGGCAAAAATATCTGTTATGCTTGTCACTCAGAAAGTAATTCCTCAATGGTGGTGTATGAAGCAATGCTTGAAGAACTGAATTCATAAAACACGTGCTTCCAAGATTGTTAAGGCCCCTTAAACCCCATTGTACTTCTGGGGTTGTTGAGTCATTGCCGAGCTGACTCGGCAACGGACTCGAATTCCCAACGATCAAGACTTGCTCTTTTACATCAGGCGTCCACGGCTTGTACTCCACGCGCCGCCTCTTGCGCGTGCTCTCCGGCTGCGGCGGAGGGTCTTGTACTGATCCGATCACGGTGGCCTCCGTCTGCGCTAGTGCCACCGCGGCGTCGAAGTCGCGATCGTACACCTGGTCCCCACACCTGCAGCAGAACAGCTCGGCCCGGTCGATGTCCACCGCGATGAAGTGCAGCGAGGGGTCCGAAGCGTTCCCCGCCGGATGTGACGGCGCGTGCACGTGGCAGAATACCTCAGTGCACGTGACGCAGGCGTACAACCGCGGCGGCGCATGTCCGCACGCACCACATCTGACCAGCTCATTCGGCGGCTCGCGGCGGATGGATGCACGCCCCAACGGCCGGACCTTCACGCAGCCCCGGAAGTTGATAAACGGGTTCGACCCGACTCTAGATCGGAGCTCCGACAAATGCTCGCATGCACCACTAGCGGTATAAACAGGCGACCCGTTTCTACTTTCGGATCCGGGTTGGATCTTACCGACTGACAAATGGATCTTAAGATTGTTCCTAGACATTACAGTAGCTGGAAATGCAAGGGAATAATTAGAGATTGAAGATTGTAATCTAAATCATATATGTAAATGCCAAAAGGAAACTTCATGGATCAAATCGAACAAAATTTCTACGAAATTTTCATAGTCCTATTAAGTTCAGATCTGAAGCCATTTTCAATACTAGGTTTCATTGATTAGAAATAACAATGGAGGAGAAGATTTTTTTTTGGGGGGTGGGGGGGAGGGGGTTGGTTAAGCGGCTGATCCAAAAAGGAAGGAAGATATTTGAGGAAAACATTATTTCTAGAAATGGATCGACAATTTTACTTTTTCTTCTTTTGGTGATGTTCTCTTTTAATTTTAATTTATTTGTCCTTTTTCTTTTACTTCTTTTTTCATATAAAAAAGTGTAAGTATTTAATTCATGTTATTTTGTACGTAAATTTGTTTTATAATGTTTCGATAATATTAAGGAAAACAACTATCTTTGCATATGTCTAGAGAACAAATGTGAGTACTAAGTTCGATGATCTCAATATTAATTATTATATCTCTATAATTTCGAGTTTGAGAAGTATCATCAAAATGTTAGAGAAGGGCAAAGTGTCATAATAAAACTCTAAAATCCTATGAACACAAAGCAAAAAAAAAAGGCAGTCTGGTATTCTAAACCCCCCTTATGTGTCTATTGTACGCAACATTATCTTGTATTTGTGCAAGAGACTATTTTCACCGCTTTAACACGTGACTTCCTGGTCACATGACAACAACTTTACTCGTTACGCGTGACCAAGAGGCCACGTGTTCAAGCGGTGAAAACAGTCAAATGCTATTAATATTAGTGAATATATATATATATATATATATATATATATATATATATTAAATGAGTGAATAATTAAGTTATAAAATTACCAGTTATGTTCCTCTATAATCTGTTTTATAAAAATTGATCAATTTATAAAATATTATTAATATTAGTCAAATGCTATTAATATTAGCCAATTAGTTATTTGTAGCAAAAAAAAAAAAAAAAATTTTGCTTTCTTTTGAGTAGGTATTATTAAAATAGATTCGGTATATCTTAAGGAGTTTAAACCTCAACTTTTGGGATGATTTCGTGGAGTTTTGAGGTGGTTTGAATTGAATATTCGAAGTAGAAGATGAACATGGAAAAATGATATGTGTATCACACTATGTATCATTTGTGTATCATATGTATATCACATGCAAATTCATGTATACCTATGTATGAGATACATACGTGATATATTTTTTGATATACGTGTCGCAGAAAAATCTTTTAAACTCGATTTAATTACGAATTTTGATATCAAACCAGTCAAAATCACCTCCAATCTTGCTCAAATTTTGTATATTGCCTCATCTATAAGTTTTCAACGAATTCCACCCATATCCATTAAAAAGAAATTTTTTTTTTGCCCTTGCCCTATTTTTTAATATTTTATATCATTGATAATGAACTTTGACTCCAAACTAGTCTAACTTACCTTCAAACTTCACCAAATTTTGTATATTGTCTCATCCATGTGTTTTCAATGAATTGCAACAATAACCATTAAAATAAATCTCTTTTTGCCTATTTTTTTTTAATGTTGTTAATCATTGGTAATTTTTTTGGCTATTTTGGTAGCATGACTAAAATGGCTAGGTGTTGCTAAATAATGTCTTTTTGGTATATTCCCGTAAGATATGTGTAGAAATGACACCAGATAACCACTCTAAAGGGTTGCTATGTAAGAATTAGCCAATGCATCCTGAATTTCAGTCTTTCTGTTCAATTTTTCAGGACAAAAATATTCTAAATTGTCCTGAAGTTAAGATTTTTAATTTAAAAATTCAGAAGAAAATAAGTAATGACTAATCTTTAAATAACATCACTGATAATGGCTGTATGTGCACATGCCCCAAGATATGTTTGCTTGTTGTTAATAATGATGTTCTTTTCTTTAGTTTCTCTTTTTCCTTTTTCCTTTTTAAATGTAGCTGTGTAATCTTATTCATATTGCATGTTCCAAGCCAATACAAAGGAAGAAAATTGTGGTAAGCTGACAGCCAGAGTAAAATTAGATAATTTATGACGAATCTCATTTGAACCTATGCAATTTTCAAATACGGTTCAACTTATACAACGAAGATGCACAGACTCGATTATATACAATGGTCGACTCAGTTAGGAGCGGAGCTGATGTTTACGTTCAAAACTTCAAATTCTGACTCTGCCTTTGAATTCTCGTTGGATAAAGAAGCAAAGGACCGTGCATGACCGCACGGGTAAAGGCAGCTTATGCACAAATCACACAAGAGAGTGTCCAAAAATAGCCAGTAAACAACCATGTCAAATTGAAAAGAATTTTCAAGGCCACCAAAGTTTACCTTGTCATTTTCCAAAATCGGAATGACTAAAGTTACTCTGAAAAAGAAATAAGAAAATAGAGAAGACCCAGCTGCAAAGGTTTTAATATAATAACATTGAACAATCGGATTTTTATCCACCAACAAAATAGAAATTTGCTACAAATATCATTTTCAACTCTTGAGAGTAACCTAATGACAGAACCAGTATTATGCATTGTTTTATTTGATTCAACATCGTCAAAAAACATTTTTTATGACTTGAACAGGAAAGACTCATACAGAGGTGTCTAACGGGTGGGGTGGGGTGGGCTGGGCCGGGCAGGTATTTTTTTGAACCGGACGGGTAAGGGTACGGGCCAATTCCGGTTTATTCTTAACGGGTTTAACAAGTTCGAGTTAATTCGGGTAAAAACTAAACCGTATGAGTTAGGGGTTTAACGGGCCGGTTTACAGTATATTTTTTTTAAAATTTTTGTACAACTATTACCGTTGTACCGGTCCGGTCCGGGCCGGTTAACCCGGTAAAGTGTACTGTTCACTTTGATCTGGTTTGACCGATCCGGTTAACAGGTACCAAAAACTAAACTGACCAACCCCCTCCTACCCAGCCCCACCCGGGCCGATCCTGTTCCGGGTCAACCCGGCCCCTTAGACACCTTTAGACTCATATCTAGTTGGCCCACAAATATCTTTGTCTAAATCCCTTTCTTGCAAATTGGGTTATTTTGGTGCACACAATTTACACTAATAATACATATAGCTTAAGCAATTACAATTACAATAACTATGCCTCAGCTCCAAGCAAGTTGGAGTCTGTTGTATGAATGCCCGCAACTTCGAGCAATTACAAGTAGAGTGAGTAATTTACAAAGCGCACAAAGTAGGTAATATTATGCGTTCTCAGTTCAATTATTCGCTGATAATAACACATGAAATGACACAAAAGCAATTCTTTGGATAAGCATATTAGCTGCTCCTATAGAAAGTCTTATCCTGAAAAACATTGTGCATCACCAGTCATTGTTCATCACAAACCTCACTATACGAATTCCTTAGCAGTAAAATCATCCTCTGCAGAAGTTGAAGCTCTGATCAACACCAGAAACTTAGTCAAGGAAGAATCATGTTCATAAACTTTCTCTTGGCAAATGCTAACCACCATTTGTTAGGAGTTCCATTATGTCGATAAGCAACACTTAATAATCTCCCACTAGTTTCCTCCCTTATTTGCCTTAGGTAATTCCTGAATAGTTCTGAGTTCAAATGTGACAACCCAAACAAAAAGATTAAAAACCATCAGTCTGAGAGCCATACAAATACAATGGAAAAGAAGAAAAAGAACAAGACCACAAAAAGAGTAAATGTCGTCTTATGTCTAAGGTATACAGTTTTCGGAGGAGATAGAACAAATGCAAAATGGCATCTTGATGCCGATTAAAGCAAAAGTGACATTATGTTACAGTCCATATAACAAGAAGTATCCTTTTGGAAGTCAGTTGCCAAACATTGCAAAGGTGTCACCAAAAGAGGTGCTACACCATTTAAATATACCCCAACAGGAGAAAAAGAATGGGAAATTCATGATAAAGGATGTGCCTTTTAATTCCAATATACAATCAAACTATATGCTTCAGAACAGGCGTGACAGCATAAATGGGCAATATAGCACATCAACTTTCACATAAAACATAAAATAAAGCGGTTTTCCAGTTATTCTAACAAGAATTTTACAGTTATATTTAGCTGAAAAGAGGAAGGAAAAAACGGTTATGGGAAAAAGAAAAAAAATTGTCATTTCACTTCAATCTGTCAACTTCAGAGACCCTAAGCTGGAAGTCATTTTCTAAACTAATATACAGCAACTCTTTCCTCCCATCAGATTCCTCCTCCAAAATAACATTAGTTCATATACTTTTGGAACAATTTGTGGCCGTAGGAGGAGATTTAAAAGCTAGACATCAATGCATAGAACGACCCAAGCAATCTCCAAATTGTTAGCAACAATTTTCTGACAGACCGCCAATGATCAGCTCATAAGATGACAACTATTCACTGTCTCCTATGATCACAATGTTATTGACAAGCAAGTATATTCAAGTCAGTTGTTCTTTTTTTTTTTGAAAAGAAGCCATTGAGGGGCTCTGAGTTGCCACTAACACCCATACTCAGGTTCCCCTAATTTCGCCGAAGTACTTTTTTAAGGAGCACCATAGTTGAAAGGTTTTGGAGCCACATGGAGTAGTGTATTGGCAGTCCAATTTTTCTTTCATAACAGAATACGATTTTATTAGAACAATACCCAAGCAGGACTAGACCTGTATACAGAGTGTTGAAAAGAAAAACTCGAGGTATTTAACTCCTTTAATCCAACTTCTACTAAATTAGTTGTGGGACCGTCCTAGCATGGAAAACAGAGATACAAGGCCATCACTTTCAATTAGTGGTTGTACAAAGACAAACAGACCTTCCATCAAGACCAGAATGGAACCTTCTGTGAAATTTAGAGAGCTCAATAGAAGGAATTAAAATGGTTAAGGAGAAAACTGACAGGAGAGAAAAAAGACAAGGCTTGCTGTGTGCTTTCAGATAGGAGCTGCAAAAGGAAAGAGGACAATGGACTAAAATAAAGGTTGCAGTTTTGACAGCGTCTGGATATCCAATGCTCGGGAAAATAGATAAAGCACATCAAACTCACAGAGATAATGGAGTTCCCAAAAGTCTTCTGTTTTGCCCTTTCCTTTTTCCAAAATTGACACCAGGAAGTGTTTTCACTCCATCAACCGACATTGACTTATTAAGAAAAAGATTCCTAATCCCAAGTTTTGTTACGCTATTAAGTTTTGTAAAAAGGTTAGGATTCAAGCATTCAAATGTAGTGTAATTGGAAATTCCAGAAGAAGTTGGCAAAATTGGACTTGGATATAATAACTGAAGAACTACAAGCTGTGAACTTGTTTGTTTTCATTATAGAAGCTCAAAAGACAAAATGGAAGCAAAATAGCGAACTCAAAATCAACCGAAATCATGTATTGGTGGTTTATTCACATAGAAAAAAGAGGGTTGCTTAGTTCATCAAACAATCTACCTGCTTCTTTTTTAGATTGGGCAGCAGTAAATAAGCCTGGGAATGGAAAACCTGACTCTCCAGGTACAGGAACCGTTTCCAAACCTAGGTTGATGATAGCCTTGGTTCCTTCAGCTAAAGTTCTGCAGCCTTCAAGCCTCTTTAGTGCGATGTTGATATACAATGTCAAATAGATAAGTAGCTTGTCAGATGAGCTTTTAATATCAAAATTTTTGAAGAAGACATTTGCTCGGAAGAATGTGATTGCTTCATCAACGATATCAGTTGTATCTGCTCAAAAATAAGATAAGCATCAAACCATAAGAATGTATAGACATTGCCCTCGGAAAGATAAGACTCACACGACTAACCTTGTTCTGAAACTGGAGCAGGTCCCTTTATATGGCTCTTCAGAGGTAATAAAGGGCATCCACAAGCTTTACTAATTCCGTCCTCGTCAACAAAACTGGAGTGATAAACCTGTAATTGAATCAAAATCAGGTTTCAGAATTAAATGGGGTTGACTGTTTTGTGTTAAGACACCCTGTGAAACAAAAAGAATAGAGTAGATTAAATGAAAAGGGGATATACATTGAAGTTGAACACAGAAAATTCATAGCTAACACAAATAGAGAGCTCATATGACCCCGGATATCACAGAGCATATTACAGAAGATCACGAATGGTCGAAAGGAACGTCTACCAGTTCCAAAATGTCTACCCGTTCCAAGACCAAAATTGATAAAAATCTTGGTGAGGTTGTAGTCCTCTGTGTTTAAATTAAACTTTGAAATTACAATCAAGCTTGAATCTTGACGGTAATTCTTTCTTCCATAAATCCTCATATCTTTGGTTCTTTCTTGTCATTCTTTGGAGATTATTGATTTCATATATCATTTATTACTATACAGTCCAATTAGAGCCCAGGATTCTTCCTGTTCTTCAATTTCGGTTTGAACTTTCTATCATGTTATTTTCATTAAACACTTTATTAGCTATTATTCCACTTGTGTGTATCCGAATCGTATCAGATCTACTGTCTCTAAATTGGTTATCCTGTTGTTTACCACCACTTGACTATACGCTTTTGAAGGTAGTACAAATCAAAGAAAACACCGCAATCGATCCCACGTAGTCGATCAGTAACAGATCCTCATTGCCGAGATATGGTGGAAACATGATAGTACTATTTGTCATTTATTTTATTTGTTTCTTTCTCTTCGAAACCAAAGTCTACATACTGAATAATAGTGGAATGAAGAACATATGAAATGTAAGTCACGTAGCTCACTTAGTGCACCAAACCATGAAAAAGTCCAAGTTTAGAGCCCATTTGGATTGACTTATTTTAAGTGTTTTTAAGCCAAAATCACTTATAAGTCATTTTGTAGTGTTTGGATAGAGTAAAAAAGTGCTTTTAAGCACTTGTTTTTAAGCTAAAATGAGAAAAACAAGCCAAAAGCCAAAAACTAGAATTCCTAACTTATGGCTTAAAAGCTATTTTGGCTTAAAAGTCACTAAAAATAAGCTCATCCAAACGGGCTCTTAATTACCAAAGCAAAGATAACAGTGATTTTCATCATGCATGGCCTTAATCACACTATAAACTGAGAAAGAGATTAATGTCGTCAAAGTAATGTAGAAAACAAAGCTTGCTTCCATACCATATTCCTTGCTAGAAATCTTGTTTAGTACCACCGGAGGGAATTTACACACTCTAGTCAAACAGACTAACAAACCAATCTGCAGATGCACACATCAAGCATCAGATAGTTGAAATACTAGTAACATGACTCCTAAATTAGAAGGACGTGAATTAAAGATATATCCTAAGTCCCGCAAAAACAATGGTTGTAGACTTGATCAAGTTGGCTTAAAGAATAATCGAATTGAGACCACACAAACAAAATTACACAAATAAGAAAGTTTAAGATTGTTCCCCCACCTAATAGAAGAAAGAAAAAGAATAAAAATAGATCTAAACTATCTACAATACACTTCCTTGAAGTTGCTCACCCTTGGCCTTCATTTACATTCCCCGGATAAAATAATTAACTAGGGGACAACCTATCACCTTATCCAATTCAAACATGCATCACGTCCTAGATTTGCCTACCCATGTGTGAAGGCCTAGTACATGCTCCTAGCGATTTTAAACAATTAAAGCAAAGCAATAAAACATGTTAAACCCAATTTTACTTTCAGTTAATACCCAGCACCTCATGACATATGTCAAACACTTCCTTCTTCCCTTTTAAAACCTTTCAAACCTATCCAACTACATATTCGATCCAGTAATGTAACGAAAGAAAAATTAGCAGATAACGAACAATGGAAATGCAGCAAACATGAGTAATTAATCCCAATTAACAAGGAAACATAAAACAAACATGATATGGCCTATATTCCCGCTCTTGACAACATGTATTTCACTCAAATATCCATTCAAGAATTTAGGATCAGATTCGACAAAAACTATTCAATATATGTACCAGTTCAACTAACGAATAACAATCAACAAAATAGCCACAAAGATCAACTAAAGCAAGATTTGAAATATAATTAGAACAGAAACTACTTAAATTAAAAAGATCAAGTTAAGAATGGACCTTAGAGTAGCAAAATCGGATTTCCTTCGATGATTTAAAATATACAAGGACCTCTAAGCAAAAATGAAACAGATCTGAGAGCCGCCGATTGACATACGAACAAAATTAACACAGAGGAACCACCGACCAGAAAACCAAGGTAAGACTGGACAACCTCGAACGGGAAACACCAACTCAGAATTAATTAATAGCTTACTTTCTTTCTCTTTTCTTCTTCTTGTATTTTTCAGTTTTTCTGTTGAAAGAGTGAATAACAATACTAGTTAAATATTTTAGGCAAGGAAAATACTCTTTATTGAAAAATTAACTAATAGGAAGACATCTATTTTTTTGTGAATTTCTTTTCCTTTTGCAAAGGGGAAAAACTTGTAATTAAATATGTAATTATTTATTTTTTTTGACTTTTCAACTTATCAAAAGTAAGATAGATCATAAATAGCTAAACAGAATCCAAGCAACTCAAATAAGAGATATAATATTTTTTGTGGTTTTCATTTTTAAGATAAAATAAAGTAAAAGAGCCAAACATAGTCAAAATAACAATTTAGACCTAAAATAAGTATCCAAGCACTAAAATTTCATGGAGGGTCAAAAATTACGTGTCTTAAATTTCAGCGAAGACAAAAAATATTAGATGATTCAAGCCTTGTGGACACAACCGCTTGTGGGAGGTAGCAGGTATCCTGTGGAATTAGTTAAAGATACGCGCAAATTGACTCCAACACCTTAGTTATTAGAAAAAAGAATATTGAACAAGGAAATAGAGGAAGTAATTATGTATGTAGGTAACATTGAAACAGTCTGCTATCTAGTCCGACCATCCTATTCCCTCTCTTCACCCTTTGTCCATTAAATTCCATAATCAGACCCCCAATTTTCAACAGGATTAATTTTTTACCTACTGAATTCTAAGATCAATTACACAGTTTCAAGCATTTTGAAAAAAGCAATTGTAATTACAATTGTTACAATTTTGAAAGTTGATACACCCATTTTACTTCAGCTAAAATTTCCTCAATGAAGAAGAACAAACCTTCTAAACATAGTCCTAAAGAAGCTAGAGAAGCTGATATACCCTCTTTTGATTTGGGTGTTTTATCACCAATCACCGAAAAAACTTGGAAAATCTGCCCATGTAAATGTAGATACGACGCGTAGTCTTTCTCCGCGACAAATCAGGGCTGAAACTAGAACCAAACAAAAACACGATGTCGATGCTGGAGAATCTTCTACGCCAGTCAAACAAGTGAAAAGAAAAGGAAAAGATATATTGTTAGATAACGATTTTGTAGAAGATGTGCCTATTCTTAAACCAGGAAAGAAAACTGAGGTGTCTCCCAGTTCAAAAGACTCCCAAAAAGAAGAAGAATTCAAAAAAATCACATAAAAATATTCAGAAACATTCATTGGTGAAGCTAAAAATTTAGTAATTTCGTCTCTAGTTATTTAGTTTGTTTTAGGTTTTTAAAATCTACGTAATATGTGTTTTAGAGAATTGTAGATTAGTTGTCTTCATTTTGAAGATTAATTGTAGTTTTACTGGTCTATTTTTACATTTGTAAAAATTTTGTAGTTTCTTTGTAGTTATTTTGTAGATTACTTGTAGTCTTAAAGATACAAATAACTATTCCGACAGAATTGTAGATATTTGTTGCTGCCTTTTGCATAGTATGTGTAAAATTGTAGATATTCTGTAGTTTTTTTGTAGTTATTTTGTAGATAAATTATAGATGAATCTATGTTTTTAGGCACTTTATTAATGTGAGATTATTTATTATTTGTGCAGAATGGACATTTTTTCGCACCCCATAATGTTGATTATGGGGTGTTTAGATTCCACACATTATGTGACCCTAGCATTCCTAGCCAAATTAAAGAGATTCTGTCTTCAAATGGTTTGAAGCTTTTCAAGAAGACTTGTTTTGGCTACTTATTGTCCTTTCTCAGTCTATGCCTGCAAAATCAGGCCATTCATCTTCTTATGAAGTATGAATTGAGTTCATCCAATGTTTCAATTTTTCTGCCGAGTTAAAGGGTGAGAGACTAAATTTTGGATTGAGGGAGTTTGCCCTAATAACTGGTCTTAGACGTCATACACAGGTTACAGACTTTGGTTACACTACGAATTATGTTAGTAAATTAATGAGCAGTTATTTTCCAAATAAGTTAAGAGTGGAGAAGACATATCTGAAACAGATAGTAACCAACAGAACCTGGGTAAATGATGAGGACGCAGTGAAGTTGTGTATTCTTTATCTCTTAGAATTTGTCATTTGTCTTTCAGAGAAAGACCATGTTGAGTTTGTAGATCACTTTATGTTTTATTTGGTGGAATCTGGTCAGTACGAGACATACCCATGGGATATTAAGTCTTACAGACAGTTGATGGAATCTGTTAGACATAGGCTAAATCCGTTTGTACATTCTTATCTCATACGAGGATTCCCACTAGCCATGCAAGTATGGCTGTATGAGTGTTGCTCTACCGTCAACATTGATATAGCTACGAGGAGTGCTAATTTAATCCCTCGCATACTTAGCTGGTCAGCTAGTAAGGGTCATAGTTGGTTAGCTGCCTTTGAAGAAAAAATGATCAAGCCTGAATGGATAAAGGTAAAATGAGTTTATTTATGATTATACAGTTTACCTACAAAATATCTAAAAGTATTATACATTTTTTACCTTAATCAAACTAATTGGTTTTTTCCTCATTCAGTTCAGTAACATAAGTGAATCTCCTGAAGAGATTGCAGTGATGTTTTTGCCTGACAAAGTTGAGTACAATTCAAGAGGTTGAACATATTTCTGAGGTTCCCAATGCTGATGCTCCTCTGTTGGAACCCAAAAAATCAATTGGAGAAGAGGACAAGGAGTTTATTCTTAAAAAGATTAGAATATGCATTGAGAAGGTAATATGTATACAACATTCTGATCTATATATAATATTGCATCTGTTTTTGAATGTAGTTAAGACATATCCTGAAGTTAACAATGTATTTTTTTTGTAACATGTAGGTTGATGAAAAGCTTGCAGATTTTAGGAAAGCTGCCTTTGTAGAACTCGGTAGCCTTCGAGTGCTAATAAACGACTCTGTCAAGACTGTTCTGCAGATGATAAGTAGTCAAAATGACCAAGCTGATGCAAAAGTAAGATTTGAATTTTATTTATATAACAAAATAATTTAGGGAACCTCTAAATATATATACAAACTAATATAAAACTTTCAATTTGTTGGTAGTTCAACAAAAAATAATGACCAACAAAAAGACATGAACAATCAACAATTTCAGTTCAATAGTGGGGAACAAGTGTATGCCAGCACCAGCAAAACAAGTATCTACAACATATCTACACTTTATCTACAATTAACTACATATTATCTACAATATATCTACACCTATCTACAATATGTCTACATTATATGCACATAATATATACAATTCAATACAACATATTGTAGTTTGTTAACAGATAAATATAGATCTTATAACACACCTACATATCTTCTTAATCTGTCAAGACACTATTATCCAGTATGATTCAACATTTTTAATGAAAAAAAACAGACATGTTGAAGGTGAAATTGGTCAAGAAAATCTTCCAACACGTGTTGATTTATATACACATTTTGAAGGTGCAGCTGATGAAGAGAATGCAGGTATGAATTGGTATTCAGAGATATTTTCTTTATGTTTGAATATTTTTACCTTTTCTATTAAGTAAGATATACATGGTGTTACAGAGAGGAAAGATATGAATGCACAATCTCCAATTCAATGAGTGACAGTAGCAGCTCAAACAGAACATGTGAATGAGGAAGATGACAATGCAGGTGCAGAGGCACAATATGTGAATGTAGGTGATTCAGAAGAATACGGAGGTGAGAAGGAGGAGGTTACACTTGATGATTTCGAGGTGCATGATAAATTATCCCAGTTGGTTAAGTTTGGCGAGCCTATACAAGATGATGCAACACCTATGCATCCAGGTAGAACAAGGCAGTCGGGAAAGCATGCCCGATCACCATTTCTCCCTCTATACAGTTCTGGTGGTAGCACCTCGGTTGGACCTCAAATTTTCCACCTCAAGCACCCATTTACTACTGTTATTGGTGAAGATGTAGATCCTGAGTTGTTGGATCAATTCAACAAGTGGTTATACCACGGTACCGACAAAGGTTCAAAGAGGTTAGAATGCACAATTTGACACTTTGATTCCAGCATTCATCTTTTATATACCCACTTCATTCTAAATTTTTTTTAATATCTATTTGTTTTTATAGGAGGAAGGCTTTCCATAAAGGACAACCAAATTAAGCCATGGTTAGACCTTGGAGTGGAAAAGGTTGACAAGAAGGAGTGGTTCTTTTCCCTGGCACACCCCGGACAAGTCCTCAATGACTCGGTAAGAATCAGTGTACCCAATTTGTAGATATATTGTAGATAAATTATAGATATATTGTAGATATGATTGTAGATGCTTTATTTTCTATTTGTAGTGTAATTGTAGTTATATTGTAGATTATGTAGAATATTTGAAGATGACTTGTAGTATAAATTGTAGATATCCTGTAGACATGACTGTAGATATTGTGTTTTCTGTTTGTAGTGTAATTATAGGTATATTGTAGTTTTGTGTAGATTATTTAAAGATGACTTGTAGTATACATTGTAGATCTGTTGTAGATATGATTGTAGATGCTTTGTTTCTGTTTGTAGCGTAATTGTAGTTATATTATAGTTTTGTGTATATTATTTGAAGTTGACTTGTTGTATAAATGCCAACTGTTTTTGTTGCAACACATTGATGTTATAATGTATTACTTGAGGAAAAGAGGCAAGTATAGCCCCCACAACAAGTGAAGGTTTACTATAACAGATTGTTTGTTCAAGACTAGGATTGAACAAATTTATGAAAAGTTTCAAAATTCTCCTCAAGAAAAGAAGTTTTCTGTTGTTAAACTCCAGGATGTTGTAGTAGAATATATATTGGGGTATAGACTACTTACAAATGTTGCATGGGATGAAGTTGACTATGTCATCATGCCTGTCAACATTGTAGAAAAATTCCACTCGGTGTTGGTTGTTTTTGACATCGCAGACAGGCAACTTTATGCGTATGATTCCATGGTCTCTTCACGCAATCATAAATTTGTTGAATCTTGTGTCGACAAGTTTTCTGTTATTATCACTTTGTATTTGTCATGCACCGGTTTTTATGGGAAGCGTAAAGACATCAACTTCAAGAATACAAAGGCATACATTGAGAAAGCTGCTACCGACCCTCTTAACATTAAGTGGATCGTTGGAGAGATTCCACAGCAAAAAGAAGGATCACTGTAAAAAAAATATTCTTTCTTTCTATACATTTAATTCTTTTTTGTTTCTACTCATTTGGTAAATAAAGACATTTTTTTTGTTTTTGCAGCGACTGTGGTGTATTTGTTGCTGTCTTTGCGGAGTATGTTAGTCTTGGAGACTTGTCAATTCCCGCAGAAGACTTTTATGATATTGACCAACATCGTAGACGCTATGGAGCGCTACTATGGGACTATGCTAGAAAGAAGCAGGAAAATGGGGCAATTAGTGAAAGTGAGGTGACGTGCAGATTGACAAGGAGAAAGGGTGCACCAACTTTGAATGAGAAAATAAGAGTTCAGATGAAGAAGAAGTAGTTGTCATTTCTATGTATGAAACATGTAGTACAGTTGTTCGTTGATGCTAGTTTAGAAGAAAGATAGTACACAAGTTTTTGAACAATATTTTTGTATTTTAATTGTAGCAGAATTGCGCTACACTTACAGTAGCCTTTGTTTTGTTTTTCTCTATTCAGTTTAGTAGTTCAAATGAAAACAGCCTGTTGGTTTTATCTTCACTTGTTGAATGTTAATTGTTGTTATAATACAAATTATCTACAAATAAACTACAAAAAATCTACAATCTGGGAACACTGAATGTTAAAATTGTAGAAAATATTGTATATAATTTTGTAGTTCAATGTGTATATAATTTGTAGAAAATATTTAACAATGTGTTTATTCTGACAATTCCATTTGATTTAATATCTTGTTGTATTTAATTTGTATATATAACTCCTTTCCTACTGATTTAAAATGTAGTTATTCTGTCAATTCAAGTTAATTTAAAATCCTATTGTAGTTGTGTTATAGATAAATATTAACTACTATGTAAAGGATCCTTGAGATAGTAAAAAACAAATCACTTTATGAAAGTATTATGTCAATACAGAAAAAAAATTTAACAAAAAAAGAAAAAAATTAAAACTAACTACATTATGATCTTAAAAAACTTCAACAATTACACACAAAATTCTGTTATCCTGAACACACTAACACTTCTTTTGAAATACTCTGTTAACTACATGAAATTTATTTCTTTTTGGGCGCATTCTTGAAAGATCTTTTGTTAAGCCCTTCACCTCCACAGTTGCCACATGACACCTTGTACTTCTTTGAATTTATTTCATCATATGTTTAGTATCTTTATTTTTTGAGGTCTTCCTGGCTGCCTTTTCCCTCCTGTAGGTGGATGTACTACTTCATCAGATATATGTTGTGGCACATTCCATTTGCTTTCATCAGGCAGGGGATTTACTGATATTTCATATGTACGCAATAGGCTCTTCCTTGTGTAAAACAACGAGCAATAGTTTTCATAAGATTAATTCATGTGCCTTAAAGCAGCCAAAGCATGCGCACAAGGAAGTTCATCAAGCTGGAACTGGCCACAACTACATTTCTTGTTTTCAAGACACACAATGTACCGCTTCACACCATCTATGACAGTATGGATATGATCTGTTGAAGCCCTCACCTACAATTACATTACAAACAGAAAACAAAATATTTACAATCATATTACAACTTATCTACAAATTATCTACAAGTTATCTAAAATCTACAAATTATCTACAATCTGGGAACACTGAATGTTAATATATTATTTTTATGCACCAAATAAATAGATCTTACCCTAAACTTCTGCGATAATGTTCTGTTGTTCTCCAATTCTTTGTTGAATTTTGAACCAAGGTATGTGAAAGTATCCTTTGCTTTCAATAAATTCTCGTTGGTCCAACGTTCAAGAAGAGTCCTCATATACTCTAATAGTTCTTCTATCGGCAGCTCTCTTGCATCTTTTGTTACAACATTCAACGACTCTGCAATGTTTGATGTCATAGTCCAAGTTCTGTTCACCTTTGCATGTACTCTTGGCCATCTATTATAGCCAATATAATATAGTTATGATTTAACACGCGGGTCTATCTCTTCAATTGTCACGACCCAAAATCCATAAGATCGTGATGGCGCCGGACATTAGTGTCAGGCAAGCCAATCGTTAATTAATTGAAACAATTTCCTGTTTTATCATTTATGAAGAAGTTGTTGGCCCAAGAAAGGAAATAGTTTTGAAGATTGACAAAGGAACTCCGAGATAAACCAGGTCCATCACATGTGACATAGACCAACAGAGTTAAAGTCACATGAGATGCACATGCATGAGATTAATGTATTCTGGTAAAATTGAGATATCTTCTGATCGAAAAGATTGCAAAAATGAAATTGGAGAAGGACTCCTTATTCAATAAGAATAGAATCTAAGATAAAGAAGGATTTAGGAGTTGAATTTGACTAGAACTCTTCCACCAAGGAAGAGTTGTATTAGGATTCTAGTTAAATCCTTATCTACTAACTCCTATAAATTGCAGATTGTTCTTATTGTATACAGATGCACAAAAGCAGAAATTTATGAAGAATTGAGAGCAAAATTCGTGAAGAAATTTTGCAAGCAGTTCGAGCCAAATTGGAGAGTGCGAATCTGGAGCTACTTGAACCAGCTAGAAGAACCAGTTCCATCTGTTGTCTTTTAGTCTAGTTTATTGTAGTAGATGGTCTAAAATTGTACCTTTTTCAGCTTTCTTAGAAGCAAATTGTACTAGGTACTTGAGTTGTATCATTCAAGTTAGATTTAACTTGACGTAGTCACAATAGCCTGTGGCGTGTTGTTATAAGTGTTAGAGTTAATCCTTAGGTTAACAAAAAAGTTTATTTTGTAAATGCTGTTGGCTCACAGTTGTTGTGAAGTGTTTGGAGAAAATCCTACTAAGTAGTAGGTCGTATTTTTTTTCACCTTTTGAGCCGGGTGTTTTCCACGTAAAAATCTCTGTGTTCTTTACTTTTCTACATTTATTATTTCACAACAGTACGAGTTGGAACACATAGAAGAACCAGGTCCTTCTAACGACAACACTCGAAAATTGGACACCACACAAATCACCCCCCTCTTGTGTGGTATTGATTTATAAAACATCAATTGGTATCAGTGCGGGTTATCCTTGAAGAGGATAACACCTTATGAAAAGATCAAGATGAATGCACCACATGGGAACTGGGAAGGACAATCAACTGTTAGGCCTCCACTCTTCAATGGCCAGTACTACTCTTGGTGGAAGAATAGGATGAAGGATCACTTAATTGGAGAAGACTATGAACTATGGGACATAGTCACTGACGGTCCTTTAGCCACCATGAAGAAGACTGCTGAAGGAGTAGATGTGCNGGATTTGAGAAAGTGGGAGAAAAATGCTAAGGCCAAGAAGTGGCTTGTGTGTGGACTCGGTCCAGACGAGTATAGCAGAATTCAAAGTTGTACCACTGCCAAAGAAATTTGGGACACTTTGCAAGTGGCTCATGAAGGAACACCTCAAGTGAAGAGGTCAAGAGGAACTCTACTATATTCTTAATATGATAATTTCACCATGAAGGAAGGAGAGACCATCCATGAGATGTATACAAGGTTCACTACACTGACCAATAAACTCAAGTCTCTTGGAAGGGTCATTCTTGAAGAAGACAAGGTTGAGAAAATTCTGACAAGGGTCTTGCCAGTCTCTTGGGAAAGCAAAATTACAGCTATTTAGGAATCTAAGAACATTGCAACTCTTAAGCTGGATGAGTTGATTGGAAATCTCACTGCCTATGAACTTAGAAGGCAGACTATGAAGATGGATGGTCCCAAGAAGGAAAGGAGTTTGGCATTCAGAATCACTGAAGAAGCTGATCTGGAGGAGGATGAAATGACCATGATAACAAAGGACTTCAAGAAGTACCTAATGAGAGCAAATGTTCCTTCAAGAAGTGGAAGATACAACAAACCAAGGGTTCCTGAAAAACAAACCAATGGGGGGTGTTACAAGTGTGGCAAGACTGATCACGACATCAAAAACTGCCCTCAATGGGAAATTGAATGGAAGAAGGAAAGAGCTGAACGAAGGAACAGGAAGAAGGAACATGTTCAACCCAAGAAAAACATAACATCAACAAAGGCAATGGTTGCTGCTTATGGTGAAAGTTCAGATGAGGAGTCAGATGATGAAGATGGAGATGAACAAACACTTATGGCAATTGGAGAATCCGATGAGGAATCTGAGGTAAGTATAATTCATCTCAAAGACAAGATTAAATTTTTGTCTAAAGAAAGGCTATCTGAGTTACTCTTGGATTTTATTGATGAATCTGAGGATCTAAACAATGAAAAGAAACAACTGTCTAAGGAATGTGTGATTTTGAAAGCTAAGTGCAAAAATCTAGAACTTAGGGCTAGTGAAAGTGATAGTAAAAATGTTGAGTTAAAGAACCAGGTTCATGAACTTGATACCACTGTCCTAGAGCTAAGATATAAAAATCTAAAACTGAAATTAGGAACAGGTAAAAACAAAGCTGATCACACACAACTCACATTAGAAGAAAACCTAGTAAAAATGAAAGACGGGTTGTACAAAAGAGATGAGCAGATAAGAGTCCTTAAGGAGGATCTAAGCAAGGTCAAGCATGAACTAGATAGAACTAGCAAATGTAACAGGTCCTCTGATGCTTTGACATGGCTACAGGAACATCATAGTAGCAATAGAAGAGAACTTGGCTTTGGGAATCCGCTACCTAAGTGGGATCCTAAAAGCAAGTACCTCACTCTTCCTGAGAACAAGATTTGTACTCACTGTGGTAAGACTGGTCACTTTAAAAGTGAATGTAATGCAAAAGAAAAGGCCAGTCAAAAGAACAGAAGTTTTGTTTGAGGGAAGAATTGGCTACCAAGTTGGGATAAAAATAATTTAATTCATCCTTTTGCTTATAGAAAGGGAACCAAACTAGTTTGGGTTCCTAAGACTAACCCCTGATTTTCTTTTGTAGATTCAAGTGAAAGGTAGTAGCCAAATATGGTACATGGATAGTGGCTGCTCAAAACATATGACTGGCAACAAGGACTAGTTCCTTTCACTTGAGGACCTCAAAGGAGGAAATGTCTCCTTTGGAAATGGAAAGAAAAATGAAATCACTGGGGTTGGTAGTGAACAAGATGATGAAGAAATTGGGCTGTTCAGAAACTCAGTCCAAACTAAAGCAACACTAGAGGAAGGAACAGGTGATGGAACAGGTTCATCCATCCCGGGCAACATGACAAGGAGAATAGAACAAAATAATTCCCAAACTTCGTTGGAACCTGTACCTGAACCTGTTCCACAGCAACAAAGCAATGGAGGAACATCAAGGAGTAACTAGTTGGTTGTGAAACCATGCAGATATCTTTACAAAAGCACTGAGTAGAGAGCATTTTAAAAGAAACATGTTACCATTAGGGATGATTAAGATCACTTAATTGAACCAGTTCAGAATGTAAATACATTAAAAAAAAATGAAAACAAAGAAAAAGTTTGGCTAGAAAAGTCTGAAACGCGTGTAAATAATCAGATTAACAATTGCTCAGTGTCATACTGTAAAAAGTATACTCTTATTCCATGTTTTGATATGACTCACTGGTCACAAATGAAATTTTTTCTATCTTTGCAAATTGAGGCTTGATCAAGAGGATTCTGAAATGATGAACCTGGTTCATCATGCTGGTTCATCTGAAAGGCGAGGTATGTGTTCTACACTCTGCACACTTTGAAATACTAATAATTAAATCATGAGCAGAACTCTGCCCAAACTCAAAATCTTTTCAAAGCCTATCCATTTGACTTTGAACCAGTTCTGTTTCAACAAGAATCCTCACCAAATTAAAATACCTAGATTCTAGGGAAGCCTTAACCGTCAATTCAAAACTAAAAGTTCATTCAAGACATCCCCTCCCTTACAAAACCATTCCTAAATTTTTGATGACTCAGGTAACATTTGTCCCAAGTCCTTCTTCTGAGGTCATCTTTGATGTTGCTGAAAAACTTAGAAAATAGGTTCATACTTGTTGGGTCTGTAATAGATGTGGAGTTGCCGAAAACAATAAGAACATGTGGTAAAAATTAAATAAAAGAAGTGACTGATTCTTCACCCACCTCTAAATCTGTTAGAATGGCTATTTGTGGAGCTGAGCCAGAAAAGGAGGAAGAAAGTAGCAAGAACGCAGGGGGAAGTGAATCAGGAGATACCGCTGAAGGGTTAGTAAATTTAGGAAAGCACACAGATGAACCTAGTTCATCTACTGAGGAAACCCTGGTGGATATGCTGAAAATATTAGGCGATAAATACAATCCAAAGAAGAAAAGAACTCCTAAAGCTCAAATGTCTGGAACAACAAGAGAAAGTAAGAAAAGAAAGCTGCTCCTTCNTGGCTGAGGTAGAGGTTCAGACCCCTAAGCCCAAGAAAGCCAAGACTTCCTCAAAGAAGTCTTCATCTGTTTCTAAGTCTGCTGAACCATCCATCTTGGCTAAATGAACTAAGTCTGCAGTTTTTCCAAGCCTTAATTTCTTAGCCCTGCCTAGAACTTTCAGTGACCCAGATTCAGAATTTGTTGTTTGTTGCCCATGTTTTAACTATTTTTGTTTCAGTTTGTGGATTGTGGCAGAATCGTATCTCTATATCAATGAAATCTGATGCTTTTTGCTCTGAATTAGTATCTCTATTTTTTGATAGTTTTAATTCTTAGTTGATTATTGATGATTAATCCATGATTGCATATGCAGTTGCCCTAGTGGCCATGAGTTAGTGTTAAAAATCTGGGATTCACACAATTTGTTTTGCAACTTTTCGATGATTCCAAAAGGGGGAAGATAGGTTGTGCTCTGAATATGTGATATTTAAAACCTAATGAACCTGATTCTTTGTGATAAATGCTTATGTGTCAATTTTGGAATAAGATGCAACAGGCCTGAAGCACAAAGTTTGTCATCATCAAAAAGGGGGAATTTGTTGGCCCAAGAAAGGAAATAGGTTTGAAGATTGAAAAAGGAACTCCGAGATGAACCAGGTCCATCACATGTGACATAGATCATCAGAGTTAAAGGCACATGAGATGCACATGCATGAGATAAATGTATTCTGGTAAAATTGAGATACCTTCTGATCGAAAAGATTGTAAAAATGTAATTGGAGAAGGAATCATTATTCAATAAGAATAGAATCTAAGATAAGGAAGGATTTAGGAGTTGAATTTGACTAGAACTCTTCCACCAAGGAAGAGTTGCATTAGGATTCTAGTTAAATCCTTATCTACTAACTCCTATAAATTGTAGATTGTTCTTATTGTATAAAGACGCACAAAAGCAGAAATTTATGAAGAATTGAGAGCAAAATTCGTGAAGAAATTTTGCAAGCAGTTCGAGCCAAATTGGAGAGTGCAAATATGGAGCTACTTGAACCAGCTAGAAGAACCAATTCCATCTGTTGTCTTTTAGTCTAGTTTATTATAGTAGATGGTCTAAAATTGTACCTTTTTCAGCTTTCTTAGAAGCAAATTGTACTAGGTACTTGAGTTATATCATTCGAGTTAGATTTAACTTGACGTAGTCACAACAGCCTGTGGTGTGTTGTTATAAGGGTTATGTCACGACCCAATATCCCTAAGGTCGTGATGACGCCGAACATCCATGTCAGGCAAACCAACTCATTCATTAATTGAAACAACTTTTCGGTTTTAAAACATTATGAAAACATTTCTTTTTCCTAAATTACATATTAACCAAATAAAAGTCTGTTAATTAAAAATAATGGTTTATAGATTACATTTAAGCAATTATACCCCAACACATATTCCAGAACCCAGTATCACAAGTACATGAGCAATTTCTAAGAATTCAACAATCATTACAAGCCTGTCCGAAATACGACTGGACAAGGAAATTTAAATGAAATAGATACAGTACGAAGGAGACTCTGTCAGCTGCGGATCGCCTTTGAATGATGCAGCTCGCCTAAGTCTCTGAATCCTCCACATTGCTATGAAAGTACTTGTGCAATAAAAATGCACAGCAAGTGTAGCATGAGTACAAAATAATGTGTACTCAAATAAGTCGCCCGCCTAACCTCAGAGAGGTAGTGACGAGAGGTCAAATTTGACACTTACTAAGGTCAATCTAAAATATTTAAGAGTGACAGTAAGCATGATTATCATACGCAATTCATTAAAATCAGGAATAAACATTTTCGACTCCGTTCACGTTTAACACTTTATATCTTCGTCATATTAACAATTAATCGACATGGTGATTTAATCAAATGATAATAAATCGTCGGGAAGGAACAACTTCTTCCAAAATCTTTTTAATAACTTCAAATCTCTGTCATTTCACTTAATAATTTAATATCTCAGGCCAGTAATCAGGCAAAATCATAGCAACTACGCAACAAATATCATGCGCAAGCGATGCCGAGGGTCGAACGGCGCGGACCAATAATAATAAACGGTGCACTGCCGAAGGGTCGATCGACTCGAACCATAGATTCATCTATCTGCCCCGCTCGCGAATCGATCATGCGATGCAGTTAAAATAATATGGCTAGCCTGCTCGCGAATCATACCTACGACTCAGGTGCTCATATGAATACACACACAAATACAGGGTCTTCCTGCTCGTGAATCACTCAAGCGAATCAGGCACCCAAAGTTACACATATCCACATATTAAATCCGTATTTTATCAAGAAAATAATTTTCTCAGGAAAGTGGTAAAATCCTTATTAAAAGAAACATGAAATATAGGTTTTGAAATCATTTATTTTTTAAACTCATTTGTCAATTTTAATGATATTCCACGATACAACCTAGTCCAGGTACACAAATGTCCATAGAGAGATAAATTCTCTTTTTAGAAGATTAACAAGATGAACTCTAGTTTTCTTTTAGATATTCAATTATATCTTCGATTATATTAGCAGTTTAATATTACAGGCATGATTACAGGTATAACACGTAAGGCATGCTAGTGGGTCCTAGACTACCCAGACATGGCATAATAGTAGCTACGCACAGACTCCCGTCACCTCGTGTGTACGTAGCCCCCGAAGATAATAGCATGTACTGAATTAATTCACCTAAGGGGATGATTCCTCTTCACAAAGTTAGAAAGGAGACTTACCTTACTCCTAAATTCCAACACCGGCTTCCAAGCCCTTCCGACGACTCCAACGGACGCACAACGCTCCGAAACTACCACATAACGGCAAGGCAATGAAACTTCATCCTAATACTCACAACAAATTCAGATTATATACTTTCCCAACCCCGCTTGGAGAAATGACCAAAATGCCCTCGGGCCCACGTGCCCGAAAATCCGAAATTCTTGAAGATACATGCTACCCATAGCCCTACTAGTTCAATCATGCAATTTACTCTACATTCCATACTCAAATTCGTGGCTAAATTCCAAATTTATATTTTCTATGTTTCTTCAAAAATTTCCCAAATTCCTACCAATTTCCATGCCTAATCCATGCATATAATCTTGTATTTAACTAACAAATGGAAGGAATTTACTTACCTTGATGCCTGACAAAAATCCCCCTTGAAATGCTCTCCAAAAATTGCCCATGACAATGAAGAATGGGTGAGAAATGACAAGAACCCGTCTTTAAAACAATGTGCCCAGGCATCTCTTCGCACCTGCGGTCCAATAGCCGCTCCTGCGGAAATTCCATCGCAGGTGCGGCTCTGACTCAACCCAGCATTTCTCGCGTCTGCGGTCCATACTCCGCACCTACGCTTCCGCAGGTGCGACCCATCCTCCGTACCTGCGGCCTCCTCAGATTCAGCCCAGAACTCGCACCTGCAGTGCCCTTAGCCGCACCTGCGGTCAAAGCCTCGCAGGTGCGGTTACACTAAATGACAGCAGCCTTCAGCCTTCTTCAACTTCAAACATTGATCTGCCAATCACTCGGAATTCACCCGGGGCCCCCGAGACCCCGTCCAATCACTCCAACCTGTTCCAAAACATAATGCGGACTTGCTCGAGGCCTCAAATCACATCAAACAACATCAAAACCACGAATCGCACTCAAATCCCAACTTTATGAACTTAGAAATTCCCAACTTCTACATCTGATGCCGAAACCTACCAAATCACGTCCGATTGACCTCAAATATTGCGCACAAGTCATACTCAACATTATAGACCTGTTCCAACTTCCGGAATCGCATTCCGACCTCAACAACAAAACTTCCACTTCCGGTCGGATTTTTCAAAAACCTTCAAATTTCTATCTTTAGCCAAATGACTTCAAAATGACGTACGGACATCCAAATTCACTTCCGATCGCGCTCCCAATTCCAGAATCACCATATGGAGCTATTCCTAGACTCAGAATCCCAAACAGACATCAACCTTACTGATATGCACTTCAAGCCCAAATTCATGAAATCCTTCTAAAATGCTAACTTCTGCAATATACGCCGAAGCACTCCCGGGTTATCCAAACCCCGAGCCGGACATACACCCAAGTCCGAAATCATCATACGAACCTGCTGGAACCTTCAAATCTTGATTCGGAGGTCGTTTACTCAAAAATTTCAATCTTAGTCCATTTCTCCAACTTGAGGCTTCTGAAATGAGAATTTTCTTTCCAAATCAATTCTAAACTTCCTGAAATTCAATTCCGACCACGACCACGGGTCATAACACCTGAACGAAGCTGCTCACGACTTCAAACTACTGAACGACGTGCTAGAGCTCAAAACGACTGGTTGGGTCGTTACATTCTCCCTCACTTAAACCGACGTTCGTCCTCGAACGTGCTAAGAACTGCTCTGGAGTTACCTGAAATCACTATTTAACATATTGAGCACCTGCCCGTGCTACCACAACCCCGTTGAGCACATTAACCTGATCAAATATGGAGATTTCTTCTTTATTCATATAATAAGCTCAGAATTCATTCAAACACTTGAAGTTTCTCTGCCAAGCCTAGTTCCAACATATATAAACACCGTATCAATTACCACATGACATACCAGAACATGACTGCATACTTTTGCTGAATCAGCACCATGCACCGCAAGATTCATCATCTAACCACAATGACGCTCTCTAAACCTTAATAGCCAAAATTCCACGAATCTGGTGCTCCCAATGCACCTCGTAACAGATATACATACATCCTGCTATAATGCTGACGATACCACCACAACGGAGGAAATGTGCAGAAATCCATACTCAACTGTAGAGTTAACAAATCCTTGTATACCTCATCTTGACTAGAATCATCACTTCATTATGAACCTAAATAATGGTATTTTCTCTTTAATATACACTTCACATAACCTTATCGCTCTGATCCCTGGTCCAAAAATCTTGTCTCACCTAGTATGAACTGCCCAGACAACGAATCACCCCAATCATGACCACAGCCTCACATGATACCACAGTGCGTCAATAGGCCATAACTCGAACATGATAATAAGAAACGACTCAAGAAGGAACTATTCGACTCACGCAACTAATATGAATTCTTATCATAAAATAGGAAGTAAAACATAAGAAAATAAATATAGGAACCTTACTCATCATCACACTGTTGCGGTGCAACCCGATCCGATTAACATACCCGTGGCGATGTGCCACCCGATCCACACATAAAATTTACATAAGAAGATATATATACGGAGCTGATTTGCTCATTATTACAATTTACTGAATATCGATCATAAGCACGCTAAGTGCATAATACCATCCTGGGGAGACTGATAAAGCCGTAGGCTACATAACTCAAGCACAACTGAGGTGCGGTATATATATACACTCTAGATCCTCAAGAGCTATCCTGCTCACATAATATCCCCACTACGCGGGACCTCAACACATAGGAAATTATCAAGCCGTTTCACAACTCGCACGTCACAGTCACAATAACACATGAATTCGACGAAGACGGAACAACATCCGCTATTCTAATACCTTTCCATGAAAAGCGCTCTACTGAAAGGAACATGCCTGGCTTATACGGAGCCCATAATCATATTTAAATCCATCCACAAAAATCGAGCCACCATGCTCACATCGACTAAGCTAATAGCTTTTACCTGGGTCCATATTAACCCACTTCCTCTCATAATATGCAAGAACAACCATCATAGCCGGGACAAACACCCCACAATCCACAACCAAGTGAACTGAACGCCTCTCAGGAGTAACTTCTCAAATAAACAACATTGCACCTTTTTTTTAATACTCAGTCCAAATATTCAACCCATCAAGTGACTACATGTCACACTTCATACAATCTTTCCGCGGTCATGCTTCCACGACCTTCCACACAAGGCAACAAGTCTGCCCATCCATAACACCGAACACACTAAGGCCGCAAAACACATCAAGAACCCATGACCAGGGTACAAAGCCTCTTTCATCGGATATCAATCTTAGGTGACACTGAAGATAACACCAGTTTACTCTGAACTCTCAAATCACTTTGTCTTGATCTTCCGAGCTCATGACATCCTTATAAACATCAGACCTAATTCTCGATTCTTACTCCCAGTTACATACTGCTTCCCGCACCTAACATACCAACATGAGGTAGCGCAAGGATTCCATCATAACTTCCAAATCACCAATAGGGTGAACACTTAATCATATAGAAACTTTTTACTTGACTCAATTCAAGAGTATCATCTCAACACGCGAGTGAATTCCTATTATCACCCAATCATGCAAAACCTTAAGTAGTAGCCGATACCACCATAACCCTTCCGAGGTCCGCCTACACCTGACANACCATGGCTAATCAATCTATCTTCTTTTAATCATCTTCAATTGCCTCAGGAATAATAACAACTTCCTTCAACCCATAGCAAACTCAACCCTCACTCATCCCGAGTGACCTTGATTCACGAGACCATGCTGCCCAAATCCCGCAACCTGTCTCATACCCTTCTAATAATCTTTTCTTCAATCCCGAGTCTATTTCTCTCACTCCTCCAATATTATCCTGCATGCTGAAACATATCATAGAACATTCCAACCATCCTCCTTTTTCTCATAGATTACTCTGCAAAAGCTCGATTATCGATCATACTGCTGCCTGAAATCCTTAAACGTCGCATTCTTAACTTTTGAACTCACTAGGACCACTATTGAGAGTCACCCACTCCGACTGGCCCCGAATACAATCAACTCCAGGGCTCTCCTAGCACAGGAACACCCCTTTTCAATGAAATACGTGACTGAGTCACTATCCTTACAACTCGCCCATGCCTTAAGCATAAATTCTGAATCTTCCAAAGCCTAACCCTGGACCGATATGGCCAACTTTTGCACATATTCATCAAATCCACGCACAATCACCATTTACTTGTTTACCTTAGCTGAAATAACTTGCCAACACGCCGACAATCCTCAACCCCATGCGAAGACAACCCTACAACCCGACTGCAGATGGTGGGACTCCCCCACTTAACCCGAAGCTACTCCTTGCACCACTCTAGACCCTGTTGAGATCCTTTCTCCTTGTTAACACGATCTTGCTCAACCAATCCGTCCAATTCTTCCAAATTCTCTTGCTAGCGCTCCCTAAATACTCAGATCCTCTAGCATCCTTCACACATTCTACCTCCTACCGTCTAGCCACTAGAACTCCTCACCGAGACCTGCCAACCCCGCCATCGCCAACCTATTCCCGGAAGACAACCCACCTGTGGAAATCACCCGGGGATACCTCCCAATGATGCTGAAATGCACGCTCTCTGCGACTTCAATACCCCATCCTGCGCCCTGCTTCATTTACCAACTTTACTAGTACATCCGCTCCTCATGGACATCCATTAATTGCGCAACAATATCCTCAAATTCCAAGCTATGCTGCCGCTCCCCCACTTTGCGACTGCTCGACTTCCGCTTCTTACACCTAGCCTCCTAGAGATGGAACCACTGCCTAGCCTCACTCTAGGATCATTCTCTGTAGCTCTTAAACCAGCAGATCACCATGACTTCACACTCTCCGAAGATCATCTTTCTCTAGCTGCCTTCGTTATCAACACTTATCCGATACTAAACCACCGCACCTCACGATCTCTGCCAACCGCTTTCTTCAATACTTCTCCTCAATACTCGGACCCCGCGCAACCGAAGAACCCATAACACCGCCAAACTTGACACATTCCATTCGATCAATGATAGCAACTACACGTCACAGGTACATATCCCACCTCAATTGAAGACACTAAGTCTTACTACTTTATCAACCCCAACCGGACCATTCATAACCCAAATGACTTTCCTCTGCCGGAACTAAAACATCAAAATCTCGAAATCACACTCTAAGAAGACCTCCCTTCAAACCATTCATCACCCTCAACATACGGGCAAGCATTCTATCATCATATCGACATCGCGCGACAACCAATCGCAAGCATCATCACTACCTGAGCAAATCCCTAAGGCTCCCAGAATCACAGCTACTGAGCTGAAACAACATATTATTCTTTTGCAGGGCCATAACAATAGCCCCGCCACCAACTACACATGGAAACATCTCGAATCATATATGTAGCACCATTTTAATTCCTCAAATTCCCGATTCATAGCAAGCGCTTCGCGACGTATAAGATTGAGTAGAAAGAAATGTAGACATAGGCCTCAAAGGAATCAACTTGCACGATGAAGAATCAAGAAGGGAAGTACTCCTAACAGCCATGTAGCCTTTCGAAGATAAGTACAAACGTCTCCATACCGATCCGCAAGACTCTACTAGACTTGCTGGCGCCGGACATCCATGTCAGGAAAAATTCCTAAGGTCGTGATGGCGTCGAACATCCATGTCAGGCAAGCCAACTCATTCATTAATTGAAACAATTTTCCGGTTTTAAAACATTTATGAAAACATATCTTTTTCCTAAACTACATATTAACCAAATAAAAGTCTGTTAATTAAAAACAATGGTTTATAGATTACATTTAAGCAATTATACCCCAACACATATCCTAGAACCCGGTGTCACAAGTACATGAGCAATTTCTAAGAATTCAACAATCATTACAAGCTTGTCCGAAATATGATTAGACACGGAATTTTAAATGAAATAGATACAATACGAATGAGACTCTGTCAACTGCGGATCGCTTTCGGATGATGCAGCTCGCCTAAGTCTCCAAATCCTCCACATTGCTATGAAAGTACCTGTGCAATAAAAATACACAGCAAGTGTAGCATGAGTACAAAAACAACGTGTACTCAGTAAGTCGCTCGCCTAACCTCATAGAGGTAGTGACGAGAGGTCAAATTTGACACTTACTAAAGGTCAATCTAAAATATGTAAGAGTGACACTAAGCATGATTATCATAGGCAATTCATTAAAATCAGGAATAAACATTTTCGACTTCGTTCACGTTTAACACTTTATATCTTCGTCATATTAACAATTAATCAACATGGTGATTTAATCAAATGATAATAAATCGTCCGAAAGGAACAACTTCTTCCAAAATCTTTTTAATAACTTCAAATCTCTGTCATTTCACTTAATAATTTAATATCTCAGGCCAGTAATCAGGCAAAATTATAACAACTACGCAACAAATATCATGCGCAAGCGATGCCGAGGGTCGAACGGTGCGGACCAACAATAATAAATTATGCACTGCCGAAGGGTCGATCGGCTCGAACCATAGATGCATCTATCTGCCCTGCTCGCGAATCGATCATGCGACGCGGTTAAAATAATACGGCAAGCCTGCTCGCGAATCATACCTGCGACTTAGGTGCTCATATGAATACACACACAAATACAGGGTCTTCCTGCTCGCGAATCACTCAAGCGACTCAGGCACCCAAAGTTACACATATCCACATATTAAATTCGTATTTTATCAAGAAAACAGTTTTCTGAGGAAAGTGGTAAAATCCTTATTAAAAGAAACATGAAATATAGGTTTTGAAATAATTTTTTTTTGAAACTCATTTGTCAAGTTTAATGATATTCCACGATACAACCTAGTCCAGGTACACAAATATCCATAGAGAGATAAATTCTCTTTTTAGAAGATTAACAAGATGAAATCTAGTTTTCTTTTAGATATTCAATTACGTCTTCGATTATATTAGCAGTTTAATATTATAGGCAGGATTACAGGTATAACACGTAAGGCATGCTAGTGGGTCCTAGACTACCCGGACATGGCATAATAGTAGCTACGCACGGACTCCCGTCACCTCGTGCATACGTAGCCCCCGAAGATAATAGCATGTACTGAATTAATTCACCTAGGGGGACGATTCCTCATCACAAAGTTAGAAAGGAGAGTTACCTTGCTCCAAAATTCCAACACCGGCTTCCAAGCCCTTCCGACGACTCCAACGGACGCACAACGCTCCGAAACTACCACATAACGGCAAGGCAATGAAACTTCATCCTAATACTCACAACAAATTCAGATTATATACTTTCCCAACCCCGCTTGGAGAAATGATCAAAATGCCCTCGGGCCCACGTGCCCGAAAATCCGAAATTCTTGAAGATACATGCTACCCATAGCCCTACTAGTTCAATCATGCAATTTACCCTACATTCCATACTCAAATTCGTGGCTAAATTCCAAATTTACATTTTCTAGGTTTCTTCAAAAACTTCCCAAATTCCTACCAAGTTCCATGCCTAATCCATGCATATAATCTTGTATTTAACTAACAAACGGAAGGAATTTACTTACCTTGATGCCTGACGAAAATCCCCTTGAAATGCTCTCCAAAAATCGCCCATGACAATGAAAAATGGGTGAGAAATGACAAGAACCCGTCTTTAAAACATTCTGCCCAGGCATCTCTTCGCACCTGCGGTCCAATAGCCCTGCGGAAATTCCATCGCAGGTGCGACTCTGACTCAACCCAGCATTTCTCGCTTCTGCGGTCCATACTCCGCACCTACGCTTCCGCAGGTGCGACCCATCTTCCGCAGTGGCCTCCTCAGCTTCAGCCCAAAACTCGCACCTGCGGTGCCCTTAGCTGAACCTGTGGCTCCGCACCTGCGGTCAAAACCTCGCAGGTATGGTTACACCAGATGACAGCAGCCTTCAGCCTTCTTCAACTTCAAACATTGATCCGTCAATCACTCGGAATCCACCCGGGCTCCCTGAGACCCCGTCCAATTACACCAACCTGTTCCAAAACATAATGCGGACTTGCTCGAGGCCTCAAATCACATCAAACAACATCAAAACCATGAATCGTACTCAAATCCCAACTTTATGAACTTAGAAATTCTCAACTTCTACATCTGATGCCGAAACCTACCAAATCACGTCCGATTGACCTCAAATTTTGCGCACAAGTCATATTCAACATTATGGACCTGCTCCAACTTCCGGAATCGCATTCCGACCTCGATAACAAAACTTCCACTTCCGGTTAGATTTCTCAAAAACCTTCAAATTTCTATCTTTAGCCATATGACTTCAAAATGACCTACGGACATCCAAATTCACTTCTGATCGCGTTTCCAAATTCCAGAATCACCATACAGAGCTATTCCCAGACTCGGAATCCCCCAGACATCAACATCACTGATATGCACTTCAAGCCCAAATTTATGTAATCCTTCTAAAATGGTAACTTCCACAATATACGCCGAAGCGCACCCGGGTTGTCCTAACCCTGAGCCGGACATACACCCAAGTCCGAAATCATCATACGAACCTGCTGGAACCTTCAAATCTTGATTCGGAGGTCGTTTACTCAAAATTGTCAATCTTAGTCAATTTCTCCAACTTAAGGCTTCTGAAATGAGAATTTTCTTTCCAAATCAATTCTAAACTTCCTGAAATTCAATTCCGACCACGACCACGTGTCATAACACCTGAAATGAAGCTGCTCACGGCTTCAAACCGCGGAATGACGCGCTAGAGCTCAAAATGACCGGTCGGGTCGTTACAGGTTAGAGTTAATCCTTAGGTTTACAAAAGAGTTTATTTTGTAAATGCTGTTGTCTCAGAGTTGTAGTGAAGTATTTAGAGAAAATCTTACCGAGTAGTAGGTCGTGGGTTTTTCACCTTTTGAGCTGGGTGTTTCCTACGTAAAAATCTCTGTGTTCTTTTATTTTCTACATTTATTATTCCGCAACAGTACGAGTTAGAATACATAGAAGAACCAGGTCCTTCTATAACAACAACACTCGAATATTGTCACCACACAACTTACCCCCCTCTTGTGTGGTATTGACGTATAAAACATCATAAGCATTTCCTTACACTTAATTACATATTAACTAAATAAAATCTGTCGAGTAAAATAATAGTTTGATTATTCCATTTAGGAAATTATATCCGAACACATCCCAGAACCCGGTGTCACAAGTACATGAGCGATTTTTAGAATTTATACGATCATCAAAAAGCATGTCCGAAATACAAATTGGACAAGGAAATTTAAAATTAAAATAAATACAGTACGAGGGAGACTCTGTTAGCTGCGGATCGCCTCCGGATGGTGCAGCTCGCCTAAGTCTCCAACCAGCCATGTAACTATAAATGTACCTGTGCAATAAAAAATACACAGCAAGTGTAGCATGAGTACAAAAACAACGTGTACTCAGTAAGTCGCCCGCCTAACCTCAGAGAGGTAGTGACGAGAGGTCGAACTAGACACTCACTAGGGTCCAACAATTAATTTAACAGCATGAGATGAACACGATAGGCATGTAAATGTAGTAAAGCAGCAATATATATAAGGCACTGAAATCCAAGTAAATACTGGAAATAAACAAACCGTTACCACTTCCTCGTTTTCCCCCAAATATTTTTTTAAATAAACAATTTTCTCTTTGTTTCCCCCCAAATATCTTGTTACTTTTAAAAATCCATGAAAAACATTTAACAATTTAGCATGCGCATACAGGATAAGGACAACTGGCCTGAGCCATCATAATAATCATCTTTGTGCACTGCCGAGGGTCGAACGGCCCGAACCATAATATTTCTTTCAATCTCGCCGTGGCGTACGACCCACTCCCATGAGAGTGGGGGAAATAGCACTCCGCTCGCGGAATATAAATTGCGAAGCGGGCACATGCAATCATGCACAATAAACAGTCCACCCTGACTAAGTCGGGAAAACAAATACCCAAGTAAATGACATGTTCCTCTTTTAAAAACCTCGAAATAGTATTTAAATCCTTTTCGAAATTCGCTTGCCAAGTTTCTATAATGTTTACTAACATAACCTTATCCGGAAATACAATTGCCCGAGAAGGAAATCAATTCTCTTTTTAGATGCTTATGAAAAAAACTTTAATCTTCTTTAGTCATTCAATTACAATTTCAATTATATTAGCAGTCTAATATTACAGACAAGATCACAGGTACAACAAGTAAGGCATGCTAGTGGGTCTTAGGCTACCCGGATATGGCATAATAGTAGCTACGCACAGACTCCTGTTACTTCGTGCGTACGTAGCCCCCCGCAGATAGTAACACATACTTAATTAGTTCACCTAGGGGGACAATTCCCCTTCACAAAGTTAGAAAGGAGACTTACATCGCTACGAAATTCCATAACCGGCTTCCAATCCCTTCCGACGATTTCAACGGATGCACAACGCCCCAAAACTATCCAATTCACGGCAAACCAATGAAAATATACTCTAATATTTGCAACAATTCGAAATTATATGATTTCCCAGCCCCGCTTAGCGAAATGACCAAAATGCCCTCGATCCCACGTGCCCGGAATCCGAAATTTCTCGAAGATAAATCCTACCCATAGCTTTACTAGTTCAAATATACAATTTACACTAATTTCCATGCTCAAATTCGTGGCTAAATATCCAAATTACCATTTTCTAGGTTTCTTTAAGATTTTCAATTTTCCCAAAATTTTCATATCTAATTCCATGTATAAACCTTGAATTAACTTGGAAATGAGAAGGAATTACTTACCTCTTGATGCTTGATGAAAATCACCCTTTGAAATCCTCCAAAATCGCCCCAACCATGAGAGATATATGAGAGAAATGGCAAAAATCCGTTTTAAATTGAACACTGCCCAGGAAAACCTTCTGTGCGATCGCACACAATTAGCCGCGATCGCACAGGCCAAGTATGCTGCCCAGATTTTCTTCTACGCGATCGCACAAGCATGCATGCGATCGCACAGGCCTTTTTCCAGCTCCCTCTAAATCCTTTTCCGCGATCGCACAAGCATGCCTGCGATCGCACATGCCTTTCTCCAGCTCCCTCCAAATCCTTCCCCGCGATCGCACAACTAAGGCCGCGATCGCACTGAACCCTCAAAACACCAGAAAAACAACAGCAACCATTCACTTGGAAATAACCCAGAACCACCCCGAAACACACCCGAGGACCTCGGGACCCCGTCCAATCACACGACTCAGTCCCATAACTTCACACGGACTTGATCGAGGCTTCAAATCACATCAAACAACGCCGAAATCACGTATCGCACTAAAATTCAACTTTATGAACTTTGAAATTTCAAACTTCCACATTCGATGCCGAAACCTATCAAATCATGTCCGATTGACCCCAAATTTTGCACACAAGTCATATTCGACATTATAGACCTGCTTCAACTTCCGGAATCGCATTCCGACCTCGATATCAAAATTTCCACTTCCGATCGGATTTCTCAAAAACCTTCAAATTTCTATCTTTAGCCAAATGACTTCAAAATGACCTACGGACATCCAAATTCACTTCTGATCGCGCTCCCAACTCCAGAATCACCATACAGAGCTATTCCCAGACCCGGAATCCCAAACAGACATCAACATCACTGAAATGCGCTTCAAGCCGAACTTAAGAAATTTCTTCAAAAATGCTGACTTCCATAATATGTATCGAAATGCTCCCGGGTTATCCAAAACCCGATCCGGACATACGCCAAAGTCCAAAATCATCATACGAACCTGCTGTAACCTTCAAATCCTAATTCGGAGGTCGTTTACTCAAAATTCCAATCTTAGTTGATTCTTCCAACTTAAAGCTTCAGAAATGAGAATTTTCTTTCCAAATCAACTCTAAACTTTCCGAAATTCAATTCCGACCACACCTACAAATCATAATACCTGAAACAAAGCTTCTCACGGCCTCAAACCACTGAACGACGCGCTAGAGCTCAAAACGACCGGTTGGGTCGTTACATTCTCCCCCACTTAAACAGACGTTCGTCCTCGAATGTGCTAAGAGCTACTCTGGAGTTATCTGAAATCACTGTTTAACACCCCGAGCACCTGCCCGTGCTACTAAAACCCAGTTGAGTACATTAGCTTGATTAAATCTGAATATTTCTTCTTTTATCCATATAACAAGCTCACAATTCATTCAAACACCTGGAATTTCTCTGCTAGGCCTAGTTCCAATATATGAACACCGTATCATCTACCAAACGAGGCACCAGAACACAACTGTGTAACTTTGCCGAATCAACACATCAACCGCATAATTCACCACCTGACCGTAACGACGCTCCCTGAACCTTAATAGCCAAAATTCCATGAATCTGATGCTCCCAAGGCACCTCATGACATATATATACATCCTGCTATAATGCTGGCGATACCACCACAATGGAGGAGATGTGTATAAATCCGTACCCAACTGCAAAGTTAACAAATCACTGAATACCTCATCTTGACTAGAATCATCACCTCATTATGAACCTGAATAATGGAATTTGTTCTTTAATATACACTTCACATAACCTTATCGCACTGATCCCTGATCCGATAATCTTGTCTCACCCAGTGTGAACTGCTCAGACAACAAATCACCCCAAACATGACAAACAACCTCACATGATACCACATCGCGCCGATAGGCCATAACTCGAATATGATAGATAAGAAATGATTCAGGAAGGGACTATTCAACTCACGCAACTAATATGAACTTTTCTCAGAAAATAGTAAGTAAAACATAAGAAAAATAAATATATATTAACCCTTCTCATCATCACACTGTTGCGGCGTGCAACCCGATCCAAATAACATACCCGTGGCGGCGTGCCACCCGATCCCATCGTAAAACTCACATAAGGAAATATATACGGAGCTGAATTGCTCACTATTACACATTACAGAATATCGGTCACAAGCACGCTAAGTGTATAATACCATCATGGGGAGACTGATAGAGCCGCATGCAACAAAACTCAAAAGGTTCAATATATATATACACCTTGGATCTCAAGAGCTATCCTGCTCACATAACATCCCCGCTATGCGGGACCTCAACACATAGGAAATTATCAAGCCGTTTCACAACTCACACGGAACATATCACAATAACACATGAATTTGACGAAGACGGAACAAAATTTGCTGTCCTAATACCTTTCCGTGAAAAAGCGCTCTCCTGAAATGAACATGCCTAACTCATACAGAGCCCATAATCATATTTAAATCCATCCACAAACATCGAGTCTACCTTGCTCGCACCAAACTAAGCTAATAGCTTCACCTGGGTCCACATTAACCCACTTTCTCTCATAATACGCGAGAACAACTATCATAGCCAGGACAAACACCCCACAATCCACCACTGGCCATACTACGCTGTAAGACAAATCAAGAACCCATAACTAGGGTACAAAGCCTCTTCCACCAAATATCAATCTCAGGTGACACTGAAGATAACACCAGCTTACTCTGAACTTTCAAATCACTTTTTCTTGCTCTCCCGAGCTCATGACATCCTTACTGACACCGAACCGCAATCTCGATTCTTACTCCCAGTTACATACTGCTTACCGCACCTAACATGCCAATATGAGGTAACGCAAGTATTCCGTCATAACTTCTGAACCACCAACAGGGTGAACACTTCATCATATAGAAACCTCTTACTTAACTCGATTCAAGAGTACCATCTCAACACACGAGTGGATTCTCACAACCACCCAACATGCAAATACTTAAGTAGTAGTCTATACCACCATAACCCTTCTGGGATCTGCCTACACCTGACAGGCCCTAGCATTCAAATTCTCCCACATGAAATCCGTTACGACAACCGATAAGCCCCGCACACACCGGCACAAACCACATGCATAAATTGATCACATCAAAGGAACTGATCACTGCCGTAAATGTGCCATTTCAACCATGGCTAATCAATCTATCTTCTTTTAATCATCTTTGATTGCTTCAGGAATAATAGAAACTTCCTTCAACTCATAGTAAACTCAACCCTCACTCATCCCGAGTGACCTTGATTCACGAGACTATGCTGCCTAGATCCCGCAACCCGTCTCATACCCTCCTGATAATCTTTCTACAACCCAGAGTTTGTTTCTCTCACTCCTCCAATACTATCCTGCATGCTGAAACATATCATAGAACATTCCAACCATCTTTCTTTTTCTCAGAAATTACTCTGCAAAAGCTCGATTCTCGATCATACTACTTCCTGAAACCCTTACACATCACGTCCTTAACTTTTAAACTCACTAGGACCGCTATTGATAGTCACCCACTCTTACTGGCCCCGAATACAATCAACTCCAAGGCTCTTCTAGCACATGAACACCCTTTTCAATGAAACCCGTGACCGAGTCACTATCCTTACAACTCGCCCATGCCTTAAGCATAAATTCTGAATCTTCCAAAGCCTAACCCTGGCCCGACCGGGCCAACTTTTTCACACATTCATCAAATCCCATGCACAATCACCCTTTTACTTCTTTCCCTTAGCTGTAACAACTTGCTAATACGCCATCAATCTGCAACCCCATGAGAACACAATCCTACAACCCAACTGCAGATGGTGGGACTCCCCCACTTAGCCCGAAGCTACTCCTTGCACCACTCTAGACCCTGCCGAGATCCTTTCTCCTTTGTTAACATGATCTTGCTCAACCAATCCGTCCAATTCCTCCAAATTCTCTCGCTAGCACTCCCTAAAGGCTCAAATTCTCTAGCATCATTCACACATTTTGCCTCTTGCCGAATAGCCACTAGAACCTCTCACAGAGACTTGCCAACCATGCCCCTGCTAACCTATTCACAGGAGATAACTCACCTGTGGAAATCACCCGCGGACACCTTCTAATGACGCTGAAATGCACGCTCTCTGAGACTTCAATACCCCATCCTACGTCCTGCTTCATTTACCAACTTTACTAGTCCGTCCGCTCCTCATGGACATCCATTAAATGCGCGACAATATCTTCAAATTCAAAACTATGCTACCGCTCCCCCACTTTGTGACTGCTCGACTTTCGCTTCTTACACCTGGCCTCCTAGAAATGGAACCACTGCCTAACCTCACTTCAGGATCATTCTCTATAGCTCTCAAACCAGCAGATCACCACGACCTCAAGCTCTCCGGAGATCATCTTTCTCTATATGCCTTCATTATCAACACTTATCCGGTACTGAACCACCGCACCTCATGGTCTCTACCAACCGCATTCTTCAATACTTCTTCTCAATACTCTAACCCCACGCAACTGAAGAAGCCATAACATCGACACACTTAACGCATTCCATTCGATCAATGACGACGACTTCACGTCACAGTTGCATATCCCACCTCACTTGAAGACACCAAGTCTTACTACTTTATCAACCCCAACCAGATCATTCATAACCCAAATGCCTTTTCTCTGCCGGAACTTAAAATACCGAAATCTCAAAATCAAACTCTGAGAAGACCTCCCTTCAACCATTCATCACCCCCAACATACGGGCAAGCATTCTATCATCATATCGACGTTACACGATAACCAATCGCAAGCATCATCACTACCCGAGCATAGCCTTAACACTCTCAGAAACACAGCTACTGAGCTGAAATAACATATTATTCCTTTGCAGGGCCATAACAACAGCCCCAACCAATTATACATGGAAACATCTCGAATTACATCCGTAGCACCATTTAAATTCCTCAAATTTCCTGATTCATAGCAAGCGCTTTGCGACGCGTAAGATTGAGTAGGGATGAACATAGGCATAAGCCTTAAAGGAATCGAATCGCACAATGAGGAATCAAGAAGGGAAGTACTCCTAACAGCCCTGTAGCCTCTCGAAGATAAGTATAGACGTCTCCGTACCGATCCGCAAGACTCTACTAGACTTGCTCATGACTCGTGAGACCTACGGGAACCTAGTGCTGTGATACCATGTTGTCAAGACCCAAAATCCATAAGGTCGTGATAGCGCCGGACATCAGTGTCAGGCAAGCCAATCATTAATTAATTGAAACAATTTCCTGTATCATTTATGAAGAAACATTTCTTTACACTTAATTACATATTAACTAAATAAAATCTGTCGAGTAAAACAATAGTTTGATTATTCCATTTTGGCAATTATATCCCTACACATCCCAGAACCCAGTGTCACAAGTACATGAGCGATTTCTAAGAATTTATACATTCATCACAAAGCCTGTCCGAAATACAAATTGGACAAGGAAATTTAAAATTAAAATAAATACAGTACGAGGGAGACACTGTCAGCTGTGGATCGCCTCCGGATGGTGCAGCTCGCCTAAGTCTCTAACCAGCCATGTAACTATGAAGGTACCTGTGCAATAAAAAATGCACAACAAGTGTAGCATGAGTACAAAAACAACGTGTACTCAGTAAGTCGTCCGCCTAACCTCAGAGAGGTAGTNCTATGAAAGTACCTGTGCAATAAAAATGCACAACAAGTGTAGCATGAGTACAAAAACAACGTGTACTCAGTAAGTCGTCCGCCTAACCTCAGAGAGGTAGTGACGAGAGGTCGAATTAGACACTCACTAGGGCTCAACAATTAATTTAACAGCATGAGATGAACACGATAGGCATGTAAAGGTAGTAAAGCAGCAATATATATAAGGCACTGAAATCCAAGTAAATACTGGAAATAAACAAACCGTTACCACTTCCTCGTTTTCCCCCAAATATTTTTTTAAATAAACAATTTTCTCTTTGTTTTCCCCCAAATATCTTGTTACTTTTAAAAATCCATGAAAAACATTTAACAATTTAGCATGCGCATACAGGATAAGGACAACTGGCCTGAGCCATCATAATAATCATCTTTGTGCACTGCCGAGGGTCGAACGGCCCGAACCATAATATTTCTTTCAATCTCGCCGTGGCGTACGACCCACTCCCATGAGAGTGGGGGAAATAGCACTCCGCTAGCGGAATATAAATTGCAAAGCGGGCACATGCAATCATGCACAATAAACAGTCCACCCCGACTAAGTCGGGAAAACAAATACCTAAGTAAATGACATGTTCCTCTTTTAAAAACCTCGAAATAGTATTTAAATCCTTTTCGAAATTCGCTTGCCAAGTTTCTATAATGTTTACTAACATAACCTTATCCGGAAATACAATTGCCCGAGAAGGAAATCAATTCTCTTTTTAGATGCTTATGAAAATAAACTTTAATCTTCTTTAGTCATTCAATTACAATTTCAGTTATATTATCAGTCTAATATTATAGACAAGATCACAGGTACAACAGGTAAGGCATGCTAGTGGGTCCTAGGCTACCCGGACATGGCATAATAGTAGCTACGCACAGACTCCCATCACCTCGTACGTATGTAGCCCCCCCCCCCGCAGATAGTAATACATACTTAATTATTTCACCTAGGGGGACAATTCCCCCTCACAAAGTTAGAAAGGAGACTTACCTCGCTCCGAAATTCCATAACCGGCTTCCAAGGCCTTCCGACGACTCCAATGGACGCACAACGCCCCAAAACTATCCAATTCACGGCAAACCAATGCAACTATACTCTAATATTTCCAACAATTCCAAATATAATTTCCCAACCCTGCTTAGTGAAATGACCAAAATGCCCTCGGGCCCACGTGCCCGAAATCCGAAATTTCTCGAAGATAAATCCTACCCATAGCTTTACTAGTTCAAATATATAATTTACACTAATTTCCATGCTCAAATTCGTGGCTAAAAATCCAAATTACCATTTTCTAGGTTTCTTTAAGATTTTCAATTTTCCCAAAATTTTCATATCTAATTCCATGTATAAACCTTGAATTAACTTGGAAATGAGAAGGAATCACTTACCTCTTGATGCTTGATGAAAATCACCCTTTGAAATCCTCCAAAATCGCCCCAACCATGAGAGATATATGAGAGAAATAGCAAAAATCCGTTTTAAATTGAACACTGCCCAGGAAAACCTTATGTGCGATCGCACACAATTAACCGCGATCGCACATGCCAAGTATGCTGCCCAGATTTTCTTCTGCGCGATCGCACAGGCATGCATGCGATCGCACATGCCTTTTGCCAGCTCCCTCCAAATCCTTCTCCGCGATCGCACAACTAAGGCCGCGATCGCACTGAACCCCCAAAACACCAGAAAAATAGTAGCAACCATTCACTTGGAAATGGTCAGAACCACCCCGGAACACACCCGAGGCCCTCGGGACACCGTCCAATCACAAAACCCAGTCCCATAACTTCACATGGACTTGTTCGAGGCTTCAAATCACATCAAACAATGCCGAAATCACGAATCGCACTAAAATTCAACTTTATGAACTTTGAAATTTCAAACTTCCACATTCGATGCCGAAACCTATCAAATTGCGTCCGATTGATCCCAAATTTTGCACACAAGTCATATTAGACATTACAGACCTTCTCCAACTTTTGGAATCGCATTCCGACCTCGATATCAAAATTTCCGCTTCCGGTTGGATTTCTCAAAAACCTTCAAATTTCTATCTTTAGCCAAATGACTTCAAAATGACCTACAGACATCCAAATTCACTTCCGATCACGCTCCCAACTCTAGAATCACCATACGGAGCTATTCCCAGACCCGAAATCCCAAACGGACATCAACATCACTGAAATGCGCTTCAAGCCAAACTTAGGAAATTTCTTCAAAAATGCTGACTTCCACAATATGTATCGAAACGCTTCCGGGTTATCCAAAACACGATCCGTACATACGCCCAAGTCCAAAATCATCATACGAACCTGTTGTAACCTTCAAATCCTTATTCGGAAGTCATTTACTCAAAATTCCAATCTTAGTTGATTCTTCCAACTTAAAGCTTCAGAAATGAAAAATTTCTTTTCAAATTAACTCTAAACTTTCCGAAATTCAATTCCGACCACACCTACAAGGCATAATACCTGAAACGAAGCTGCTCACGACCTCAAATCGCTGAACGACGCGCTAGGGCTTAAAACGACCGGTCGGGTCGTTACATCAATCTTCGACATTTGCTCTATGAGTCAGCAGGATGACCTCTCAAAAACTGTAAAGCCTTTTCTTTTGCTCTCCATGCTTGCATGTAGCTTAGGTTCACGCTTTGTTCAGACAACTTTTCAGTTTGTATGTCCTTTGGTGTATAAACGGTCTTGGGATCAGAATACTTTGGAATAACCATGCTACCAACTACCACTGCAGTAAGTTTGCGTTGTATGAATGTATTGTCCATTAAAGAGCATGTGTGCTGGCGGTTGAAATTTCTGACCTTGAACATTGCAGAATCATTAAGGCTAGTTGCCTTGAAGTGCCATGTACAGTTTTAACCAACACATATAAGCCAGTAGCTACAAAATAAATACAATTTGAATACTGGTTATCAATGTAAATGTAAAAAAAAGGACTGTTTTAACATAAAGCAACACAATATACAAATATAACTACAATTCATCTACAATATTGATAAACACATATCACAAGGAAAAACTAAAGAAGTAAAAAATTACAAATAAAGTACAAAAATGAAAATATAATGATCTTTTGACCATTCATATGTTCATACCTTCTGTGACTACATATTAACCCGGAATTGGAACTTGTGCATGACAGAATAGTGCTTCATTGCAGTTGCAACTGTTTTCTTGTCTTGGTACACTTGTCCTTCTTCAATAACACTTGGTGTACTTTCTGTTATTATTATACTTTTCAATAACACTTGGTGTACTTTTTGTTATTATTATACTTTCATATTCCTCTATAACGGGAGATGCTGGCATATCAGGTAACTTTAGTGTTCCAGACGAACCTGCATGAAAATAAAGATAAATACTGTCATTACCATTTTGTAGAATATTTGTAGATGAATTGAAATTATGTATTCCACATTCTTTTTCAAATAGTATGTAGTTTAATACTAGAATAAACGTAGCAATTTTGTAGATACTGTTAAAATCAATACTGCTATATACACACACACACACACACACACACACACACACACCGATATGTAGTTTATTTGTAGATAAATATAGATATTTTGTAGATTTTAATATAAAACCAGAATTTGATAGAATTTGTAACAGAACAAACCTGCACTTGTGTTCTCGTTGGTGATACTCAATTCCATATGGAAATCGCGAACAGTTATACATAGCAGATATGATCCTAAGTTTTTATTTTCCTTTTTGTCTCCATATATACATGAACACCCATATCGCTCCTAATTTTCATTGGAGGACAATGCTCGTTCACAATGTATTTGATTTCTATAACTTTTTCGGAAGTATCAATCATTAATTGTTCTGCAATTGTAGAAATCAATATACTGTAACTCGCATCCTCATCGACTACAATGCCATCGACCTGAAAATCTCTAAATCTCCCATAGCTATCCCATTCCCATTCAATTGTAGCATAATTGGGATTTTAGACATGATTGCGTTTTGTTGCAGAAGAATTGTTGAAGATTTAGTCATTTTTTGATTTGTGGATTAAGAAAAAATGTTAAAACACAGAGTTTCGCCAGAACAGAGTTGCTAAAATTTGCGTTTTGTTGCAGAGGAATTGTTGAAGATTTTGTGGATTAAGAAAAAATGTCGAAACACAGAGTTTCGCCAGAACAGAGTCGCTAAAATTTGCGTGTTGTTGCAGACGAATTGTTGAAGATTTTGTGGATTAAGAAAAAATGTTGAAACACAGAGATTCGGCAGAACAAAGTCACTAAATTTTGATTTGAAACTGATGATAATGTTTAATGCGTGATTTCCGTTTCAAAATATCAATTAGAATATTTTACTTCCATAATTTTAGCGCACCTAAATAGGAAAAATACAGCTACTACTATCCCATATTTAATGAATTATATTTTTTTTGTAGAAAAACTATTAACAGGGCGGGTAGTTTTCAAACCATGAACATTTTTGGTAATAAGATTTCCTATATGGTATAAGAATGAAAATTTCCCTTGTTAAAATAGTACAGGTTGGCCAGCTTTTTTTACTAGTAATTGAAAAATAGCCAATATTTGTAAAATAAATAAAAAATAACCATTATTTGATACAGAGATAAATTCGAAACAAAATACCCTTAATTGAAACTCCTGTCTATATTTTATTTTCGCATAAAAAAGTGACTAAATTTTATTTAATTTTGAAACTATATTATAAACAATTAACAGTTATAAATCAGGCTAATTCTAAATTTCTTTCCAGCTGTGAGCACGTAATTTTTTTTCGATATAAAAATGGCTCCTAAAACATTCCAAAATAGCCTTTAATTATTTTTGTAGGATTTTAAAAACCCTATATTTTTATTTAATTTGTTTTACGCGTATTTGTGTTTCATGCATTTTTAGGTAACATTTTTAAATCATAAAAATGAAAAAAATATTTATATTTAATCTTCACATTTTAGACCTTAATTACATTTAGTTGCATTTCTAAAATATAAAAAATCATAAAACTACATGCAATCTTTTTTTCTCTTTGTTTGTACATCTTATGTTCAACTAAGTAGTTAAGTTGGTAATCCAAAAGTTAATTAATTTAATTAGATAATTCATGTAAAAGGTTAATTTTGCAATTTAGGTTCTAGGTATTATGTTAGTTAATTAGTGGCTAAACATAAAAGACTAAAAGAGGAGGATTTGAAGCTGTTATTTGTTCAAAATCGAGCTGGGCCAAGCTTTGAGGCCAAATACACATAAAATTCGCCCGGTCCAATTTTCCCATGCCCGGTCCAGCTTTCATTAGCACCAAACACCGTCGTTCTCGGTATGACTAATCTTAGTCGTTCCTCAAGCAAGATCCAAGGGTTGGGAACTCATCTATCAAAGCCATATAACTGTTTGAAACGCCCCTATCCCCCAAAGACTTACCAGAACCTTTTCTTCTCCACTCTCTCAGCCTCCGCGCCGGGCCGCCGCTGGAAATCGTCCACGGTGACGGCCAACCTCTAAACATCCCCAAATCAACACCAGATAATCTTCGCCTCCTCCTTATATCATACTCTTCTTAGTTTCCTTCAAAACCTCTCAGATTCACTCTATTTGTATATATAAGATCTCTGGAAACCCCTAGTTTCGCCCTTTCTTGATTCTTTGGTTTTGTCAAATTGTTTTGACCTAAAACTTACGCTAATCGATTGTTCTTAACAAGAACAATAAATTTATGTTAATTTTGGCTCATTTTGAAGTCACCGAAATCTGGTCAAATGCCATTTACCGGCCAGTTACCATTCTGTTTCTCCGGCTGGCGGGAATCATTTTGGTCGCCCCTTTGAGCTCAATAGGCATACCCTATTTTCTTCTCATTTTCCCTATTATTTTCAACTATATGGTTCATCGTTTGTCTTGAATTTGTTCAATCAATTAAGTCCAGTCATGCAGAATTAGGATTTAGATGAATTAATGTTTGCATATCTACATTGATATGCAGAATCACTTGTTTGCATATCACATTTGATTGATATTTCTAGGATCTCAAAAGTTATTTCAAGGTTTTGCGAGTGGAAAAACTACTGTTCGGTTGACTGTAATCTGTTGTCCTCGATTTGCTGAACTCAATTCCATGTCTTCATCATTTTCTTCCTTGATTTAGTCATTTCAAGGTATTCCTTATCCTATGATCTCGTAACCTTGTGTGGATTTAGTAAAATCTTATTTGTTGTAGATTGACTGTTGTTGAAATAACGTTATCTGTTCTTCCTTGCTGAGTTGAATGCTGCCATGAGTGATTTAGCTATATCATGATTTTGTTTGAGCATCAAATTCAAATTAATCGTAGTTATTCTATCCCGCATTTACTAGAATTACTCATGTGTTAATTGGTGATGAAGAGGCTCGATTGACTGAGCTAATGGCTTAAGTTTACGGACCTTATCACTGGTTGATTAGATCAGTAAACATTAAGATCAAAGAGGTAGTTCCATATATGTTCGTGCTGTATTGCTGGTTGATTTATACATTGATGTAAAACTAAAAAGCTTTTAGTACAACTAACTATTTTTGTCATTATGCTTTAGCTTATACAAATGTAACTCAAAATAAAAATCCTTGATGCGACAGTATAACACTGTAATTTGTAAAGTTCGAGCGATCATGTGTTCATGCTGGGAATGATTTTGTCGTTGCTTTCATTTCTGCAATAAGGTACGAAAATTGGGTGAAGAATTAGATGGATTAGGTATTAGGTCTTTGGTTTCAGAGCACTGCTCGACCTAAACAATTAGCCATACGAAGTCATGCTATTGGTTTGGGTTTTTCATAGACTTGGAACTTTAATATGTGTTTGGGCTCATTTAGAGGCCCAATTGGATGCCTGTATCAACAACTGAATTCCATAATTTTGGACTTGTAACAATTAATCTCAAACTTAGGACACAAATATTGCTAGCATGATTTTAGGCACGATTAATAATTGATCGTCATAGTTATAAGTACGATTCATGTAACGACCCAACCTGTCGTTTTGAGCTCTAGCACGTCGTTCAACAGTTTGGGGTCATGAGCGGCTCCATTTCAGGTATTATGACTTGTAGGTGTGGTCGGAATTGAATTTCGGGAAGTTTAGAGTTGATTTGGAAAGAAAATTCTCATTTCAGAAGCCTTAAGTTGGAAGAATCAACTAAGATTGGAATTTTGAGAAACGACCTCCGAATCAGGATTTGAAGGTTCCTGCAGGTTCGTATGATGATTTCGGACTTGGGCGTATGTCCGGATCGGGGTTTGGATAACACGGGAGCGTTTCGGTGCATATTGTGGAAGTTAACATTTTAGAAGAATTTCATAAATTTGGGCTTGAAGTGCATTTAAGAGTTATTGATGTCCGTTTGGGATTCCGAGTCTGGGAATAGCTTCGTGTGGTGATTCTGGAGTTGGAAGCGCGATCAGAAGTGAATTTGGATGTCCATAGGTCATTTTGAAGTCATTTGGCTAAAGATAGAAATTTGAAGGTTTTTGAGAAATCCGACCGGAAGTGAAAGTTTTGATATCGAGGTCGGAATGCGATTCCGGAAGTTGGACCAGGTCTGTAATGTTGAATATGACTTGTGTGCAAAATTTGGGGTCAATCAAACGTGATTTTGATAGGTTTCAGCATCGGATGTAGAAGTTGGAAATTTCTAAGTTCATAAAGTTGGAATTTGGGTGCGATTCGTGGTTTCGATGTTGTTTGATGTGATTTGAGGCCTCGAGCAAGTCCGCATTATGTTTTGGAATATGTTGGTATAATTGAACGGGGTCCCGGGGGCCTCGGGTGGATTCCGGGTGGTTAACAGATCAAGTTGAGAGTTTGAAGAAGGCTGGAATTTGCTGTCATCTGGTGTGACCGCACCTGCGAGGATTTGGCCACAGGTGCGACTATGGCACCGCAGGTGCGATTGTATTTCCGCATTTGCGAGGTCGCAGATGCGGTTATGGGCGCAGGTGCGACGTTGGCTTGAGTTGAAGAAAGCTGCAGGTGCAGAGGTTTGGTCGCACCTGCGGAATCGCAGGTGCGAAAAATGGCCTGGGCAGAATGTTTTAAAATCGAGAATTTGTGGCCATTTCTTCATTTCTTCTTTGGTTTGGTCGATTTTGGAGGAGTTTCAAGAGAGGATTTCTTCATGCAATGTTAATGTAAGTAATTTCTTCATGTTTTTAAAGTTAAATACAAGTATATGCATGTAATTAGATATGGAAATTGGTAGGAAATTGGGAAATCTTAAAGAAACTCAGAAAATGGTAATTTGAATTTTTTGCCACGAATTTGAACATGGAATTTAGAGTAAATCGTATATTTGAGTTAGTAAAGCTATGGGTAGAATATATCTTCGAGAAATTTCGGATTCCGGGCGCGTGGGCCCGAGGGCATTTTGGTCATTTCACTAAGCGGGGTTGGGAATTATATAATTTGGAAATGCATAATTTATCGTTGTTTGGATAGTTTTGGGGCGTTGTGCGTCCGTTGGAGTCATCGCAAGGGCTTGGAAGCCGGTTATGGAATTTCGGAGCGAGGTAAGTCTCTTTTCTAACTTTGTGAGGGGGAATTATCCCCCTAGGTGAATTAATTAAGTATGTGCTATTATCTTCGGGGGATATGTACGCACGAGGTGACGAGAGTCCGTGTGTAGTTACTACTATGCCATGTCCGGGTAGTCCAAGACCCACTAGCATGCCTTACGTGTTGTACCTGTGATCCTGCCTGTACTATTAAACTACTAATATAATCGAAATCGTAATTGAATATCTAAAAGAAGACTAGAGTTCATTTTGTTAATCATCTACAAAGAGAATTGATTCATCCGTGGATAATTGTATACCTGGTAGGGTTATATTATGGAATATCATTAAACTTGACAAATGAGTTTCAAAACAAAGATTTAAAAGCTATATTACATGTTCCTTTAAGAAGAATTTTACTTCTTTCCTGAGAAAAACTCTTTCTTGATAAAAATACGGATTTATTATGTGGATATGTGTACATATGAGCACCTGAGTCGCAGGTATGATTCGCGAGCAGGCTAGCCTTATTATTTGTATGTATAACCGCGTCGCATTATCGATTCGCGAGCGGGGCAAATAGATGCATCTATGATTCGAGCCGTTCGACCTTTGGCAGTGCACAATTTATTATTGTTCGTCCGTGCCGTTCAACCCTCGACATTGCTTGCACATGATATTTACTGCGTAGTTGCTATAATTTTTGCTTGATTAATGACCTGAGATTTTAAGTTGTCAATTGAAATGACAGAAATTTAAAGTTATTAAAATATTTTGGAAGAAGTTGTTCCTTCCCGTTGATTAATTGTTATTTGATTAAATCACCCATGTTGATTAATCGTTATTAATATGACGAAGATATAAAATGTTAAATGTGAACGGAGTTGATAATATTTATTCCCGATCTTAATAATTTGCTTATGATAATCATGCTTAGTGTCACACTTGAATATTCTAAATTGACCTTTAGCAAGTGTCTAATTTGACCTCTCGTCACTACCTCTCTGAGGTTAGGCGGACGATTTACTAAGTACAAGTTATTTTTGTACTCATGCTACACTTGCCGTGCATTTTATTGCACAGGTACTTCCATAGCAATGTAGAGGATTCAGAGACTTAGGCGAGCTGCATCATCCGGAGGCGATCTGCAGCTGACAGAGTCTCCCTCGTATTGTATTTATTTTCATTTTAAATTTCCTTGTCCAATTTGTATTTCGGACAGGCTTTGTGATAATTGTATAAATTCTTAGAAATTGCTCATGTACTTGTGGCACCAGGTTCTGGGATGTGTTGGGATATATTTGCTAAAGTGTAATATTCAAACCATTGTTTTACTTAACCGGTTTTATTTAGTTAACATGTAATCAAGTGAAAGGAAATGCTTTTCATAAATGTTAGAACGAGAAATTATTTCAATTAATTAATGATTGGCTTGCCTGACAATGATATCCGGCGCCATCACGATCATGGATTTTGGGTCGTGACAATTCACGTGGCATAACTATGGCACTTAAACTCCAAATTCAAGTTCACATTCGCATGACTTGATTATACAACTTCAAATAATAATAAATATATTGTAAATCACGGGTGCATTTGACGTGGTGATTTACGATGTACATAAAATAAGTGCATGACATCATGACATGTTTCAAATAAACTCCATAATTATTAAAAATCTAAAATCAAAAGCGGTAAAAGGTAAAATGCACATAACATTTAAAACATGTAATAATACAATAATCAAGCCAGGTGTAATAGTAAAGCAACTTATGCAGAATTTCTTACCCGATCTTCTATGTTTCACAGGCTTATACATAGTCAAACTTTCTTGAATTGGGATTTAAAATAAATTGGTGACTTGGGATACCTTAATAATTATTCAATAACGACTCTATAAATTAAATAAATAGTCCCTTTTCAATAATATCACTTAAAGTGAAAAAACTCCCTTCCTTAAAAAAAGGAGATGTGACAGCTCTGGCGACTCTACTGGGGAACGAACCCAGAATCGCTAGTTTAGGGTTCAGAATTTGAGCTTAGAATAACTGTTATATTGTCGTGTACCATATATAAACTGTTACAACACCCTTCTTTTATGTGAGTCTTCTAAATCTTCTAGGAAGCGCACGCTTCGCGTTGCTTCTTTTATGTTAGAGTTACCCTTAATTTTAGAACGAGGATTGGACCCATTGTAAAGCTGGTGAAGCTTATGTATTCTCGGTACGCTGCCCCCGGCTCGAGTTGTCCGCTCGGGTAAGCTTGTCTAGAACTCCACATCTTAAGGTTTAAACCTAGAAAATGAAGCATCACGCTCGGATTCTAGTAGGTACGCTTATTTTCATAACGTGCATTTGACTTTGGGGACTTAATACAGGGGTTGGGCCCGTCTAGGACATGTGTACCCCCAAAAAATAAAAGATTATCTTGATGCATATTACGTGCTACTTATGCATTTGTTTGATCTGGTTTACATGTTGACTGGCTTCTAAAACAGGGAAAGAAAATAAAAAAAACTAGGAGAGAGAAGATAAGAGGGAAAATTTACCCGGTTCTCAAAAATCCCGGTATTTGAAAATAAAGATAGAAAATTTTGAAAACTATGTCGAGTTTTTAGAAGGTTGTACAAAACCAATGCAAATTTTCAATAAAAAAAAGACATTTTCCTAGGTTTTTGAAAAAAGCCTCCGAACTACGCAGGTCTGATTCTCACCGGACGTGAGATATGTAGGCAACCTTCATAGGGTCCGACCCCAATTTGTAAAAATTCAAAAGTATTTTATTTTAATTCCTTTTTAGAAGTCTTTCCTTAGTAATCCCCAAAGAAAATTTTTTAACCCAAAAATAGTTTCTTTCTTTTTCGCAGTCTTCCATTCGAAAAAAACACAAATCAAAATAAAATGCTTTTTCATTCGTCAGAATTCTTTCTCCTAAAAATTAAAAAAAAAATCAAAACCAAAATCCAAAAATATTCTCTTTATTCTTTATAAGACTTTCTTTCATAAATTTAATAAAATTTGAAACATTTAAGTCCAAATATATTTTCGCTCTTCTTCAGAAGTTTGCAATATTTTTGTTTTCCTTTAAAAGTCTTTCTTTAAAATTTAAAAAAAAAACAAACAAATTGAAATCCACGCAAAAAATATTATTCCTTCTTCTTTAGAAGTTTTTCTTTCAAAAATTTCCAAAAACCAAATCAAAATCCGAAAAATATTTTATCTCTTCTTAGAAGTCTTTCTTTCAAAAAAAAAGGAAAGAAGAGAAAAAAAAATAGAGTTAGCTTATTTATGTTAATTCTGGTATCCATAAACTATGTAATGATCTGATTCATGCGACGTCATGATACGTAAGCAATCCCCATCGGATGCAATCAAAATCATAAATAGGAGCGAAAAAAAGAGAAGAAAAAAGGAAAAAAAAAGAAGAAGAAAAAAAAATGAAGAAGCAAGAGAAAAACCAAGAGTGACAAAAGCGAGAGAGAGAGAGAAGAGAGCGGTAAAATAAAAAGAGAGTAGGGAATGAAAGAAATAAGGTATAGAGTGGAGAAGGGATAATTAAAGCCGGGATGAAACACGCAACTATTCAAACAAATGAAAGAAGCCTTTAACTGTTAAGTGCATCCCAACGTTCGATTTCCTATATGATTAATGCTGCAAAATAACAAAGTTGTTGTGTGCCAATTAGCCAGGTTCTGTTTAGGTGGTTATTTTGTTGGTAATATGGCTTCCCATCCATAGTTCACCAGATCAAAAGGAAAGGTTCCTATGACTTTCGAAAGTAATCTTCCAATTATCAACCCCGAGGATAGCCCGACACTGGCTATTCCACCGCTAGAGTCAGCTACTACTGAAAAGAAGATAATGTTACACCTCCACATTCTAGAAATATGGGACGCATAGTCTAACGGGAGGGAACCACCGAGTGCAATATCTGGGTTTCCCCAGTTGATCCCTAGATCGAGGGGGGGGGGGGGGCTAATAACGTCCCTATGTCCAACCCGTTTATCCCATATGGGTACCCCTAGTGCCGACTAATGGTCCCGACATGCCTTCTGTGGTTCGCCCCAGGTGCCAGTTTTAAGGGCACCGCCAGTAATGTTCTCCACAACACCTGTCTTCACCGCAACACAACCAACTATACCCAGGTCATATGTTGAGCCTCCGACTTTTACATTTCAGGGCCACGATTTCAACCAGACATGACCTAGGTCACCCTGAACTCATATACTCAAGCTCCACAATATGAGTTCCCAACCGAACAAGAAAAAATGGTCAAGAATCCCGAGCAGGAAGAAATGGCTCAGAAAATGAGCAGCCTGGAACAAAACCTAAAGAATATGCAGGGCCTAAGCAGCCAAAAGAGTGTTTCCTACTCTGACTTGTGCATGCTTCCCCATGTCTACTTGCCAACTAGCTTCAAGACACCAAAGTTTGAAAAATACGACTGGCACGGAGACCCGATCGCTCACTTAAAAAGATATTGCAACCAGCTAAGGGGCGCTGGTGGAAAAGAGGAGCTTTTAATGACTTATTTTGGAAAGAGTCTAGCGTGAATAGCCTCTGAATGGTATATGGACCAGGAGATCGCCCATTGGCATGTGTGGGACGACTTGGCCAGAGAATTTCCGCTAGTTCCAGTACAATGTGGACATTGTTCCGGATAGAAACTCTTTGTCCAATCTGAAAAAGAAATCCACGAATTTTTTTTGTTAATATGTTGTCAAGTGGCGCGAGCAGGCCACCAGGGTAAAGCTTACAATGGATGAAGCCGAGATGGTCATGGTCTTTCTGTAGGCCTAAAAGTCAAACTACTTCCAGAATATGATGTCTGCCATGGGAAAACCGTTCGCTAAGTTCATCAAAATTGGAGAGATGGTCGAAAATGGCTTAAAAATGGGCCGAATCTTGAGTTAATCCGCCTTCAAAGCCACATCACAGGCCGTTCAGAACGTCTTGGGGGGTGTTTAACCAAATAATTAGACCTTTGACTAAAGCTTATTTTTAAGATGAATACGGGTTACTGATAATCAAGGTAATGGAGAAAAATGAATTATAGACAATATTGCAGAAATAAAAAATCGAAGCTAATTGTATTCGAGAATCAGATGCCTTTACCAGCTGTATTCCCCTCCCTTATATAGGAGATTCTTATAACGTGCGACTCTTGCTATGGTTACTCATTAATGACTAATTATGACATTAATGAGGCGTTACAAAGGATAACGGTAATAGGGTTCGGTTACATAACGTTCGAGTAATCAATTGTGGGTCCTTGAATTTTCCCTTAGCTTTGTCTAGATTCATTCTGACTGTGCCTCTCTCTCGTTTTGATCAAGTTGAGTTTCCCATGGCTGATAAGTTTGTGGATTTACTGAATTGTGCCTCTTTGTACCGTACCTCTTCAAAGAATCACATCCAGCTGTCGCGTTTTCCTGTGTCCACGTGACTGGCTGAGTTGTCAAAAGCTGGCTTACGTGTGAAACTCTTTTTTACCAATACAGATAGTCCCCCCACTTACCATATATTTAACGATTAATATTTGGTAAGTGGATATTCATTTATGGTGGGAATATTTTGCCGCCGCTTTTCCTTGAATCATTGTATCCTTCTCTGCACCATAGGCGTCGTTTGTCACTTCCATTTAATGCTCATACCACGTGTCCTTTTCGGATTGGTTCTGCATTTACTCGGCACCTTTTAGGGCTTTTTGCGGCTGTGCCAGTCCCGAAGTGACATCTTCAATTATGACTTTTCATCATTATTTTCCTTTTTCTTCATGTTTGACGGTTGTCTTCAAGTATAAATACATGTTTTCTTTTCTTTGCTTCCACGAAACACTTTTCTAACTTTGTCTTTTGTAAAGAACTTTCTTCTTTGCCTTTGTAAACATGTCTTCTTCAAACCAACCTCAAAGAGTAATAGATATTGAAAGTTTAGCGCCATCTTCTGCTCCGACTAGGAGTCGGAGGGGTGGTAGACTTAGAAGTCTAGGATCCACTCCTTCGAGGGGCTCCTCTTCTTCTCAGATAGTTCTTCCTCCTTCCACTAGATCTCCAGTTTCTATGAGATTTAGAGTTTCCCAGTCTTTGTCTAGAGGTAGAGGCGAACGCCTTCGTGAACCTAGAGTCGATGAAATTGTCCCTGTTGAGTTTGTTTTTTCTAGGGATAGTCAAGTTCTTGTAGATCAATCTTCTTCTCTTGACAGTGTCGAAAGATATCCAACCCTTATAACTGAGGGTCAAATTTCCCTTGTTCTGAGGGAGTGTTTTTGGAAGTCTGAATTTCCTGTCTATATTCCGAATAGTAATCAAAGAATAACGTTTTACAAGATGAGATATTCTTTTGTTTGTACGTATCATTTCACTTTAGGGTTTAGACCCCCCATTGACCCAGTTATAATTGAGTTTTGTCATTTTTTCAATATCTGCTTAGGACAAGTTGGCCCGCTTGTGTGG